>JAZKJV010003700.1:1172500-1371169 GCA_037367405.1 Ottelia alismoides | reverse complement strand
TTATCAAACTCAGAGAGGCAAACTGTTTTAGAACTAACGTAAAACTATAGAAAACTAAGGTAAAATGGGTTTCCTGATTTTTATTAATTTATTGGTAATTTTGAATTTTTATTTGATTTGTTTGAATTTTATATTATTTTTGTGATTTTATTACACCTATGTAATAATATAGTTATAGATTTGATATTTAATTTTAATTTTGTCATTTTATATGTTTTAGTTATTTTGTTATTTTTATTTCATTTTTAAAATTGATTTATTTTTATTTGGTGTTCAAAGTTTGAAAATTTATTTTTATTTGAAAATAGATTTTTATTTCATATTTTTTAAAATATAAAATATTGAGAAAATATTTGATTTCATTTATGTTAAAAAGTAGAGGAAAATATCTTTGAAATGGTACGTTGTGTGTTTTGTATGAGATTTATTTATTTTGTTGTGATTTTTCTAAGCTTTTATGTAGTTTGTATTTTTATTGGTTTTACTTTTTAATTTTAATTTTTATTAACGGTTTATTATGTAAAGTACAATAAACTATTCTCGAGGTATTTTATAGAATTTTTAAATATTTTTATGTATTTTTATGATTTTTAAAGTTTGTTATTTTTTTGGTTATTTAATGTTGTCTTAAAAATAGAAAATATTTTAAATTTTCAAAAACCTTATACTATATATAGTGTGAAATATGATGTTTTAAATATGTTATTATATTTTTATTTTTAAATTTTATTTTATATGTATATTATATGTATAGTATTTATGTACAGTTATAGGGGTTGTTTTGTAGTTTTTTTGGAAATTATAGGGCATGCATGAAAATAAAAAAACTATGGGATGATTTGCCCAATTACTCTAGAAAGTCATGTGCTTTGCACATGTAGGCCACTGGTAAAGGATCTGTGCGTGAAATCAAAGACTTCTGGTGTTGTTCGTGCAAAAATCCCAAGATAGCACGTGCACTTCACATGTTCGCTCAACCAACTAGATCTATTTTAGAAAAGCAAGAACATGAGGGGATTATTTGCAAAATACCCCAAAATATCTTAGCTTGCTCACACGCGTCGTGCGTGGTTCCGCTTGAGTGATGAATAAACGGTGGGGCGGTGCACTGCAACGCGTGTCGAAGCGGAACGCCGTAGGATTGGAAGATAATCCTGTGGCTCATAAAAGATCTGGAAGAGACTAAGTTCTCCCCCTTTTGAATCATACGGTGGCGATCATCTTCGATAAGAGATGATGGACTGCAAAGTACTTCAATCTGATTGCCAACGGTTTGAAAATTGCTGCTATAGTAGTGGCGAGGCTTCGAGATGCGCGACGACCCATGGATCTATCTAGATTTGTGACACTTCATGGTGGTTCTTCGCACGGTTGGAGACGAAACTGCAATCGCTCATTATTACGACCCTATGCTTGAGAAGATGCTCCAACGATGGTTGTTCTATCGGTTCTCCTGACTCCTAATCTGAATCTCTCATCTGTGGAGATTTCATGAGAAAATAAGCTTGCAGACGGTTGCAATCGACGTCAGCTTGAAGGGTAGGTGCTCGATCGTCTTTGATATGATTGATCATACTCCTTCAGATACTCAGATCGGATGCTTGAATTTCAGCCACCCTTCATCTCAAATGGATATTTGAAGTGCTTAATCCCAACAGGCTATGCGAATGAGGTTCTCCACAATGACAAGATGGTGTGATGCCTTGGAAGTACTGCATAGGAATTAATGGCTCGAGGATAAAGTCCTCGACAAAAATCCAAAGGAGAGTAGTGAATGGGTTTGATGGTGGAGCTAGCAGTGGTGGAAGATGACGCTTTAGATCTCCGATCACCATGCGTGATAGGAGATGGTAGGTATGTGGGGTAGAAGGGAAACCAAGAGATTACGATGGAGGATGGAATCAGAAGCAAATTCAATTATCGATTTAGAGAGAAGATAGAGAGAAGAGACCGTGAGGAAGAGAGAAGGAGGAAGAGGAGAAGAAGATCTAACCCAGAATCTATCACGACGGAAGTGGTTGATTTTTCCTGGGGAAGGAGCTTGATGGAACTCCAAATCGTTGCCTCAAACTCATGGTAGAGGAGGAGGAGGAGGTTGATCGCGCGACATCGAAGCATGGCTTCATGCTGGAGAGATCTCATTGATCTCTCTTCTCACTCAATGGGGAGAAGGACTGGAGCTTGTCACTATGACAATCTCTCTCGAACTCAGAGCTCTTGAAGAAGAGGCAATGGTGGATGCTGATGGCTAGTGGAAAGGGGGACCTATATATAGGTGATGAATCCACGATTCATCATCTCAATGTCTTGATCTTAGCAAAATCCCTGATTAAAATCTCAAATAAATATATATAAAATCAATAAATTAATAAAATAACTCTTGTAAATAAAACACACTAATTAGCATATATTAGATTGTAAAAAATAAATTAACAATAAAAGCCGCAAAATAAAGGAGTTTTTCACCTATAAATAGCTCAAAACTTCATATATTTTTAATAATTTCATTTCAACTCCTTTTTAGCTAATTCTTTCTCTAACTTGTTCATAAAAATGTATATAAAAATACAAAAACAAAAATAAATTTCACCTCAAATAAATGCTCCTAGATCCTAAATAGAAAAAGCTATAAAGTTCAACTTTCCGGCCAAATTCTCGCTCCGTAAACTCCAAATTCACCAAAATCACTTTTAAAATTCATGTTAGAAAATTATCTATCCAACGGAAGTGGTTTCATTAAAATCAGAGCTCATTTGCAAAAGTTGGGTTTTGTGACCTAGATGTAAATTATATATTATGTATATACTCATTCTTTCTTCATTTTTTATTTTATCTTTTTAATTACGAAAAAGTCCAAAAAATATCATTGTATTGTATTTTAATTCTAGTATTTTATTGTGTTTCTCTATTATCAACATCTCATTAAAAAGATAAAAAATATATATTAGAAAAGCACACAAAAAATGTACATGTTGTATGTCTTCCTTTGTAAATTCTCCATTTTTTCTTCTTTATATTTTGTTGTATTTTAATAGTCTACTTTATCTTATTCTTTATTTTATTATTTAATTCTCTTTCTCTACAATAACCACCATTCAACTCCATCATTCCACCAAAATTTTCAACTTCTAATTCAACCCCATTATTTTATTAACCTCCCATCCACCACTTTAATAACTTCTCATATTTTCTATTTATGTACATCTCATCCTCATTTTGCACTTGATCCATCTTTATGTGAGGAGAGCTTTTCCCAGAGTTGAATCGGTGATAGCGATGCAATCACGGTCGAGCGACGACGGCCCTCTCTCCGGTGAGATCTGTTGGTTTCTTGGCCAACATCGCAGCCACATCCGTGCGTTGCTCGAGCTCATCGCTCACCGACGATTCGAGCGAAGACCGTGATCTCGTGAGCACATCATAGGTGATCGTCTCCATCATAGGCATTTTTCCCTTCATTTTGTCATTGTTACTATTTTCTCAATTTTTTCAATCACATCACATTACCATCCACATATCTCCATTTGTTCTACTCCATCATCTTTACCATCATCACCACATCATTTTTTTCCACTTCATTTGTATTCCCTGTTTAACAAATTAAAAAAATAAAAAATCTAAAACAAAAATTATTATTACAACAACAAAAAAATTCAAAAAAACAATTTCAAAAATAAAAAAAGAAACAGAAGGGAGTAGCAAGCAGCCACCCGCCGCCCCCCTTCTTCCAGCCATCGCCGCCGACCGGTGACCTTCCTCCTCCGCGTGCGCATCGGACCCTCCAGACAGCGACGCCGCCCCCATGCCAGCCGTCGTGTGCTGCTCCTAGCCACTGGCCTCTCTTTCGACACCGCTGACGACGACGCCAGTCGCAGGGGCCTCCGTCGCCCCCCACCATTCCTACTCCAGGCCGCATGGCTCCATCGTACGGTGCCTCCGTCGTCCGCCACCTCCTCTTCTCCGCGGGCCGCCGCCACCAACCCCAACCCTCGTCCCCTCATCGATCTCCACTGGAGAAGGTCAAGAAAAATTTAAATTTTTTTGTAAAAATTTCAATTTTATTTTCTCATATTTTTGTAATTACAAAACATTCCATGTGCTTATTTTGTTCTGTTTAAGTTTATTCTTATTTTGCATTGATAACCCTTTGTTTATGTGTTAATTTGGACATCAACTTTGCATCTTTTATTTTAATGAAAAATTACATGATATTTAGCAACAAATTGTCTACCATATGAATATTTATTTGTATTTTTGTGAGTTGTGGGTAATTAACTAAAATTATTTTACTGCAAAATTCTATATTTTACCCAATCAGTGATCTTAAATTCATACCTAACTCAAGGTTACTCCAAAAATTCTTAAAAAGTCAGGAATGATGCCTTGACATGTGCTAAAATTACTGTCCAAATTCCATTTTAATTGGAATTATCATGTTCCTTAAATAAATTATAGAGTGATTTTGATATTTGATTTTTAATTAAATCCACATACATATTTTTCTGCAAAACTTCAACTCTCTTGGATTGCATGTGTAAATATCTTTTTGAGATAATTCACACAATGAATAAATTGCTATTGTGAATTTTTTAGAAATTAATTACTCATTGTCACTCTGTTTTGACTAAAAAAATCCATAAAAAAATCATATTTTGTCACAAAATTTAAAAAAACATTGTAGCTTCCTTGCATCATGTTTTAATTCCAGTAAAGTTTCCATAATTTTTGCATTATGTTTATGTGAAAAATTGTTAAAAACCCATAAAAGTGTACATTTTTAATTATTGCAATTTAATTCTTAAAATTCAAAAAAAATGTGTTTTTGTTCATCTCTAGATTATGATTCTAGGAAAAATACAATTTGGCTCAATTGGACCTATTTTTTATTAAAATTAATTTGTCTAAGTTATGTTATTTCTTAGTAACTTAATTCACTTGCATTGTACATTTTGCATTCTTTTTGCATAAAAATATAAAAAATCCGCATTGGAAATCTAGACGTAAGTTTTTGAATTAACCCAAAGTTGTTCCTTTGCCTCCTGTGTTTGACCCCGGACTTGCCCAGGATATAAATTAAAGCCAAGATACTCTTCACGGAGATCCTCCTCTCGTTCTGATTGATTCGCTAAGTACACATACTACAACGAACACAAATTAAACCACGTATTCAACGACTCGTCAATAGGTATGGCAATCGGCAAACGAAAGAGGATAGGGACACCAGTCGACGAGATATGGACATCGGAGTCATTGGACTACTAGCTAACGGCCGGGCCGTTGAGGAGGTTGGCGGCCGAAGACGGAGGAGAAGGGGATGGGACGTGTAGCGCACGTGCAGGGAATGAAAATAATAATTAAATACTTAATGGCTAAGTAGTTGAATAATTAAATTAATTAATTGAATATATAATTAGATATGTAATTACATATTAAATAATTTAATATATAATTATTTTAAATAATGAAATAAATGATAAGTAAATAAATGAATTAATAAATAAGTATAAATAATCTAATAAAATAAATAAATGTATGTCAGTTAATTTATTTTAATAATATAATATTAATAAAATATATAAGTAAGATGGATATTGTACATTAAATAAGATAATATTACGGTACATTATACAATATATACTAATATGATCCTAAAATCCACTTTTCACATATTAACTCCTATTTTAGCAAAATCACTGTCATTTGGTAGATAATTCAATAAAACAAACTTCAAAAGTGACTACGCTAATTCGGAGTCCATATGGTCGTGTTTATGTAGTCCAGAAAATTTAGATCATGACTTCGTGGCTTCCGAATTTATTTGTATTTTGACTTAAGTTATATTTTGTATTTTTATATTTATTTTTAGAAACATTTTAGAGAAGAAATTCAGATAAACAGAATTAAGGATAATTAACTAGAAAATTAGGAAGTTTATACAATTAGTATAAATAGACAAAGGGGGTCCAAACATCAAAACTCACCCATTTTCTTCTAATATTTTTTTGATATTTTTAATAAATAATATTAGTTGTAAAATGAAATTTGAAATTGACCTTCGTTAATTTGGACTTTTTTTATAAATAGCTATACACCTTGGAATTTGGTTTTTACAGCTTTTGTGGTTCATTATAATTAATTATTTATCGAATAATTACTCTGATATTTTTTATAAAATAATATATATTTCAAAAATCAACTTTTATGAAGAAAGTATTTTGATTTGAAGTGATCTTAGTGATAAATAAAATAGGTGAAATATTTACAAGATGAAAAATGTGTTGATATATTTTTGTGATCTACGTTTTCTCGTTTTTATGCATTATGATCCTTATACACCCCTACTTATTTAGTTTGTCGACCGAGTTAATATTGACCTGGTATCAGGGTTAGGATAAGCATGTATATATTTTATATGCATCCTTTATTTTATTTTTTCATATTGTATTTATTATTTTCACCTTAGAAACCTTTGAAATGTTCAAAGATTTCATAATTTTGGTTTATAACCAAAGTTTGAAGGAAGATGAAATGAATTGATCTAACCTAGGTAGCAAGTAACTATTAGATGAATTCAAGGATTACCTTATGGAGATAGGAATATCATTCCTATCTCACTTCTCGTAATACACCTAAACTCAATAGGAGTTGTAGGAGATACAATTAGATCATGTGTAACATGATTTGATAAATGATTAATCTTAGCATAGTTATCTCTTAGTTTCCAAGGTATATATGTAGTAGAGACTAAAATATATATCCTTAATAAGGTTCCATGCAAGTAAGCTGGAATCTAGCATCAGAGAGTGCTACTTCATTAGTAAAATAAAGGATGGTATTGGATACCTATGACCTTGAGATTCTTAAAAGATATCATCTCTAAGAATGTGATTCTTAGAGGATGATACTCTTGAGAATCTAGACGAAAATGAAGTAATGGAACTCATTGAATCTTGAGAAGATAATGAGTCTCCTTAAGTCAGAAACTAAAAGGACAACTAAATATGAAACACTAATACCTCTTCAGATGAGTTTGAAAATGAATTCCATGTGCCAGATAAGTCTGACAATGATCTGACTTCATATGATGAAGCTTCTGAAGATCATGACATGGAGAGATGGACGTTAGCAGTAAAGTCTAAATGTATACTTCACATACAAGTGTTGTATATGGACCCTCGAGGATCCACCGATAAGGGTAAGACCCGTTAAGGTGTAAATGGATCTTCAAGAGAAAGAGGGAACCTGATGAGAAGGTAGAGGCCTTCAAAGCACGACTCGTATCCACAAGATACACACGAAGAGAAGACATCGCTTGTGATGAGACTTCTTCTTCAGTGACCATGATTAAACCCATCAGAATATTGCTAACTATAGCTGCACAACTTGACTTTGACATCTTCGAGATGGAAGTCAAGATTGCATTCCTCTGTGAATACCTCTCCGAGGAAATCCATAAATAGTAGCCCCCGGGCTTCATGGTTGAGGAAAGCAAGGTGTGAAAATTGAATAACTCCATCTATGGACTCAAATAAGATTCTCGTAGATTTGATGCAATTATAAATGTTATGATTTCAAATAGAATCTTGATGAACCATGTGAAGCTTAGTGGGAGTACCAATGTGTTCATAGTGCTAAATATAGATAATTCCTAATTATTTAGAATGATATAAGGATGATAATAAGTGTTTTATGATTTTTCTATTTCATACCTTGAGATATGTTCTCAAGGATACCTCTTAGATCTTAGTTCTGAAGTTGTTCAGAAGCAAAGAGAAGAGAGGGAATTGTGATTGTCACAATATTGGTACATCCTGGATATATTCTATCCAAGGAAGGCTCCTTTCCCTTAAGATTTGGTACTGACAAATATGAAGGGATAGCATATCAAGTGTTGATGATGCTAAAAACTGCTTGCCCCTGTGCATCGGTTGCTAGAAGCATGGTATGTGCTAGATATGTATGAAAAGCCAGATGTCTGCCATGCAGTGGGAGTAGTAAACTGTTGCTAATCCTACTATGGAGATAAAACATTTAGTTTCAATAATAAAACAATATCTTCAAAGATGAAAAGACTTAGAGATAATGATCTCAAAGTCTCATCATTAAGAATGTAAGACTTTCTAGATAATGATATAAAAGTTCTTAACTGAAGATACCATAAGAGATAGAGATCTCTGGGAATAAGGGTGGTTTGATAAGGATAATTGAAATTACACACTGATTATAACGATTGATGAGTTGTAGTGTCAAAGACATTAAGATTGCCTCAATATTGAGTATTGGTTGCATAAGATGCAACATGCTTATTGGATGCAAGAACTGTTACTGAGGGATATGCAATTGCCGTAAATTGACTTGGCATAGTCTCTCGGGAACATAGTGACTGATCAGCTTACCTGGCTATATTAAATAGCCTATGATTGTCACATGAGTGCATGTTTAATGATTAGCCCATTAATGGCTCTTTGGGCTAGTGAGAGATTGTTGGACATGCGAGCCCACGACGAGCCATTATGCAATAAATGTTATTGCAATTCACTCCTTAATCTAAAATGAAGAATAACTAATTTGCATAATAGGTCCCTTAGTACAATTAGGGTTATGTACCATGGCCATCTTAATGATCATACAGTTGTTGATTCAATTATTGAATCATAGAGGCTGGTGCTTGGATGAATATCTAAAGAGTTAGATTGAGGACTCATCAAGTACCGTCAAATGATTTTTAAGAGAGGATCTCCATCCTGAGAAGGAGATGGCAATCCTTTCTCTAAAGGTTGATATTTGACCGACCTCTTAATGTAGGTCCTCTGCATGGGAATAGAGATTCGGAGTGTCAGATTAGTTAGGTCAAAGAGTCGACTTAACGAGATCGAGATAACCAAAGACCTATGTCGTATGTTATCACGGTATAGGCACACATCCTCTGACCAAAGACAAATGTGTTACTATAAGTACATTTGGTAGACCGATAGGTTGATGGCCTAATCAAGGTCTATATACCAGCGAGCTGGTGTGCATATAAGGGCATACGAGTAATACGATCTCTCAAAGGGATCATACATGTTCATTTACTGAACCGGAAGACATGAGCTCACTCATGAGACATTGAGAAGAATCAAATTCCGTGTACGGTTGTCTCGCTTTGAAATCTTGACTGAATTTGTAGGCTTGATATATGCTTTTGGAAAGTATATGATCAACTCCTAGGTATGATATGTGCTTTTGGAAAGTACATGATCGATACCAACTCCTATTGATCGAATGAGAAACTTAATGATAAAACCCTGAAGGAGACAGTTTAAAAGAGATCTAAAACTTCGGCTTTAATCTAAGTCTTCCAGTATTCAGGATGTACAAGTATTGAGAATACATGAGGGTGATGTGATTATAAATGATTGTATAACCATGACGCTTCCATTCCTAGGGAGTGACGAAACAGATCTGGATTTTAGTGACTCCTCTCGTAGAAAAGTGATCTGATCTTAGTCCAAATGTTGGACATTGATCTGAATGTGATTCAGATACAATGAGAAGATTAGATCTACAGTCTTGATTTAATCAATTATCTATGGGAGGTCCGCAAGATCTGGATTTGAGATTTGATCTCAATATCCAAGTCACTATACGTGGAACAATACAATCGCCATGTCCTTATCTCCAAGTATCCGTGGAGAAAGCGCATTATCCTTGAAAGAGTTCATGGATAATTTCATTGTTGATATATATATATCCAAGCATCGAGAAAATTGATAATTAAATGTGATTTAATTATCATGGATAAAATGAAATTGATTCATATTATAAGGAGAGTTATCTGAGATAATTAAATGTGATTTAATTATCAAAGATGTGAATAATGTGAATGTGATTCCTATTATTTTGGCACATAAGAATAGAGATCCAAGATGATTAAATACGATTTAATTATCATGGATATGAATAATGTGGATAGCACTGTCCATATTAATCATATATATTATAAATGTGATTTATAATATATTATACAGAGCATATTGTGATTTATATTTGTTAATTAATTACTGATGTGAATTAGATTCACATTGGATGATTAATTAAAATATATTTTACATTTTATTTTGGGATATGAATTTGATTCACATTTTTCCAATGGCATGATTGCAATATTTCACATGACTATTATGAATTATTTTTATGAAATAATTTACAATAATTGTTGATGTAAATCCTTGAGATATCATGAGATAATGGTATCTCATGAGATAATGAGATCTCATGAGATGTTGGTAGCCGTCACCTCTTTTTAAAGGATATGGTTTATCTCCTCATTATCTCCAAGGATAATTAATTGATTTGATTTGAATTTAAATATATTGATTTATCAATATATATTAATTTAATTTAAATTAATTATTGTTGTGTTTTCACAACAAGATCATAGCCATTGAAAGAAACACAAATCAATCTCATCCGTTGATTGTGTGTTGTCTACGGATTGAGATTCTTGGACTCCCAAAATACTATATAAGAAGAGGCATCCCTTACTCTTCGAGACACACAATTATGAATGCTCTCTCTCTTTCTCTATATGCCAAACCTCTCTCTCTCTCTCTCTCTCATAGTGGCCGTCCACCATGGAGCCTTGTGAGAGTCATCATCACCGCATCATCGTCGTTATGCTGCCGGATCATCTACTTGTGGATCTCCATCTACTTATGTGCATCTCGCTCGTGAAGAAGATGATGGATCTCGTGTGACGAGATCAGGATAACCGTCGCTTTAATCATCAACATCGATTGCGAGGAGCACGCGTCTCATCAACGCGCTCGCAAGCGTATCCTTTGTTGGATCGGACTTGAGACAGGAGGTCTCTTGGTTTAGAGACTCGATCGCAACCACGCTTCAAGAGATAACCCTAGTACCTATTTGTGGTTTAGATGAAACTATACAAGAAGTATTCTTGGATCATATGGTTTCATCATTTAAAACTTTTTAAATTCTGCTGCTCGGAGCAACTAGTGCGACTAGTCGCTCCAGATTGCATACGATGCGATCCTCACGCTTCCATGATGCGCTTGAGGATTTTTACCATATCTTCAAATATATGTTGTTAGAATGATAATTAGTTAGAATTACTGAATATTTATACGTATTTTAACAAGAATTTTAGCCAAAATGAAAGAATAAAGGTGACCAATCATAGATTCATCATTCCCCTATACTTTTCCTTTGTTAATCCCTTAGAAACACTTATTCTATAAATAATTACAAGCAAAAGAAAAAGAAAAAGGAAAAATATAATAACTTAGAACATGCTTGTTTCTTTAAATTGAATCTCATTTCACCAAAAATATAGAACTTGGAGTAGGACTTTGGATTATTAGTGTGTCGGGACTTTACTAAAAGCAGGATATAATCCTCGATATCCCTCAAGTTCCAAAAATTCTTATCTAGGTTCACCTCAACAACCAGCTCAGATCCACCCATCCATCACTCAAACTTTTCATCTTTGAAATCAATTTGTATTGTGTGAAAGATGCTAGATCTTCTAGCATAGAGAAGCGAAGAAATCGTTTATCCCAGTTATAGACTTCCATTGGGCCCTCATCCAGCTACTCGATCCTCGAGGAGGGGGTATTTCCTTCTAATTCCAGGTCATGTTGTGTCCCCAATTGAGTATATAGGAAAAAGAAGAATTGAAAGAGAACTGGAGTGTGATCAGCGTAATCGCATCTCCTTATGAAGCCTGGCCAGTTTAGCCAAGTATCCATGAAGATAATGCGGGCTTTTGAAGCTTGGACCATTGTGGTCATATTTGTATTTGGTGTATGGCTTCTTTTTAGAAGAGATTATTATTGAACTACATAAATCTTTTAAGCCCGACGGATATAACATCTTTTCTTTCCGTCCATTTTTGGGGTCTTGGAAAAAAATGTGCCAGCAGATCCTTCCCTCATCCAAAGATTTATTTAAACCCCAAACTCTCCCATCTTTAGACGTCAGCGCCACTAGAGAAGGATGGAAATGCATTACCAAAATGGGCTACCCTTCGCAATCCCGTGCAAGTCGAGATAAGTGTAGAGTGCATGAGTTCAAAATTAGTTCAAATGGAGAAGACTTAAACGAATGACACCAGGTGTCCTACTTAAGCTAATTCATGTTGAATTTCAAATACGGTCTCATGGAACTTAAAGAATTAAGTCTAAAATACCTGAAGAGTCTTATATCAAGTTCCTAATAAAGTCCATTTTAGAATTAAGTTGATTAAGGTCTAAAATAAACTCCATCTCTCAAACTTAGATCTATTCGGTTCAAGAATCAAACTTGCTATGAAAAATGCTAGTGAATGCATCATTTTTTATGAAGTGGATTTTTTCGGATTAAATTACTTATATGATTTTAAAGAATTTTGCATTTTTTGAATTTTAAAACTTTTTATTTTTACGACATTTTTGAAATAATTATTGAATTACATGAATTTACAAGAATTTTGTATGTTTTACAAAGACAATATACATATTTCATATATACAAGATTATACATATTTTATACAATATTTTATTAAAGTTTTATAAAATTTAAGTAATTAAGGATTTAATCCAAGTATTTTACAACATATTTTATATACAATTTTTAAGATATTTTTTATAAGTCCTATTACGGTTTTCTTTCGGATTTTTAAACCCAAAATATATACACCCATACTTTTAGATAGCCATATTATTAAAAATACAATAAGGTATGAGTTATGGCCTCTAAATTATATATAGAATATATACACACACGACACTCCCTATACTTAGCATAAACTATGTCCTCATAGTGACCAAAGAAGCGGCAAAGGAAGACATAACTCCGGCTAAGTATAGATTGGTGAAAAGAAATCTATACTACAACGACTCAAAAGAATACCGAATAAAAGAATATAGGTCATTCGTCCCCTCTATACTTAGGATCAAGTAATCCTAAGGATAGCAGACTCAACATCGAAGATGATCGAGGTCAAGAGAATGTACACAATTAATGACTTGGCTTGTCCCCCCTATACTTAAGGAAAAATATCCCTATGTATAGAGAATAATATCAATAGTTGAGGGACAAGCAAGAGAGTTAATGATACAAAATCTGAAAACAATCAAAATTCAAAATGAGTGATATTACCCTCTTTGTATTTAAGGTAAAGCACACCCTAAGTATAACCACCAATAGGGGTAATAGAACAGAAAGATGTGATCAACATAGTGTCTACACCCCCATACTTAGGATAAAGCACGTCCTAAGAATAGCAAAAATCTAAGGGTGTAAGACAAATGGAAGAAAGAAAGAATAAAATAAAAAATATGTATAAAATGATCTTGAAAATCATGTATGAGATGCAAAGTATTAAGAGTGAAGAACACATTTCATACAAAATGAATGGGGGCAACCTCAATGGTAGGAGGTTCATGACCAAGAAAGGGTTTCAAATGTTGACCACTGACTCGAAAGGTGGACTCAGAAGACAACTCAGATATATCAATGCTTCCTTTGTCGTACACCTTTCTCACGATATATGGTCCTTTCCATTTACTCTGAAGTTTCCCTGGAAATAACTATCTCGCATTGAATAGCCAAACTTTTTTATTGGACACAAACTGTTTACATCTGATGTGAGCATCATGCCATTCTTTTATTCGCTTCTTATAGTGAAGGCTACTCGTAAAGCTTCGTCTCATAATTCCTACAGGGCTGCCAATTCTATTTGCCTTTGATCTCTTGCATCATCTAGACCAAAAATCACCTCTTTCACTGCCCGCCAGGAACTATGCTTGATTTCCACAGGTAACTGGCATGGATTTCCATAAATGAGCCGAAAGGGAGATGTATCAAATGGTGATTTAAAGGATGTCCTATAGGACTAAAGAATCGAGTCCAAAAGCTGATACCAATCCTTTCGGTCTGGGAGAACAACCTTATGCAAGATCATCTTTACCTCCTTATTCGAGACCTCAACTAGACCATTCGCCCGAGGATGATACAGAGTAGCAACCCGATGGTCTATACAGAACTTATTAGCAAGTGCTCTTACCTTATCGTTGACGAAGTGTCTACCCCTATCTGACATCAGAACTTGAGGGACCTCGAACCGTAAAATTATATGTTTTCTCAGGAACTTACAAACTGTGTTTGCATCAGTGGCTTGGGTAGGAATAGCTTCTACTCAATGACTCACATAATCTATAGCCATAAGAATATACTCCAATCCTTGACTTTTAGGGAATGAGACCACAAAATCGATACTCCTTGCATCAAAGACTTCACAGAAGTGAATCGGTTACATTGGCATCATGTCTCTATGTCCACAAGTACCATTCCTCGATAATAACTACAACTCTTTATGAATGCATGGGCATCCACAACGAGAGTAGGCCACCAAAGATCATATTGAAGCACCTTATGTGTTGTCCTCTTCCCTGAAAGGTGTCCTCCAGCTTCAAATTTATGGCAATATGTGAGGACACTATGGTATTCCTCCTAAGGAATACACCAACATCAGATAGAATCCACTCATTCATGATAAAGGATCGGATCCTCCAATGGTAAGACTTGGCTTTCGCAAGGAATGTCTCGAGTCTCTACGTGGACCAATCTTATGGGACTTTCTTGGCAACAAGAAAGTTCACAATGTTGGCATACCATGGAAACAAGGAGACAACAAGAGTTGCCTCATCTGGAAAGGTCTCGATGATTGGTGTATCAAACTCAGAAGTCTCGAGAAATTATAGTCGAGAGAGGTGATCTGCCACCACATTCTTTACTCCACACTTGTCCTTAATCTCGATATCAAACTCCTAGAGTAGGATTCATCTGGTCAGACATGGCTTGGAATCCTTCTTATCCACTAAATACCCGATGGTGGTATGGTCAGTGAAAATTGTGTCCTTAGTCTAAGATGTAGGACCTGAATTTATCTAGGGAAAATACTACGGCTAGCATTTCTTTCTCTATAATGGTATAATTCCATTGGGAGAAATCCAAAGACTTGCTAGTGTAGTGTATTACATATGGAATTTCGTCCCTCTTATGTCCCAAAAAACCCCAACGGTAAAATCGGAGGCACCATCATGATCTCGAATGGGAGAGATCAATCGGGTGGTTGAAGGACAAGAGACTCTACAACCATGTTATTGAGAACTTTTAAAGCCCAAAGACACTTATCATAGACAAAAAACGTGGTGTATTTTGCAACAAGATCAAATAACGGTTGGAAAATTTTGTGAAGTTTCCAATGAAAGGTCGTTAGAAACCGACATGCCTAAGGAAAGACCATAACTGCTTCAAATTGGACGGTGGATTGAGCTTCTTTATGATATACACTTGGCCAAATCGACCTCTATGCTCCTATTAGAGATGATGTGACCAAGGATCGTCCCCTGAGTCATCATAAAATGACCCTTCTCCCAAGAAAGAATGAGGTTTACCTCAGTGCACCTCTGAAGCACTTGGTCTAGGCTAGAAATACAAGTCAAAATCATTTCTATATACCGAAAAATCATCCATGAAGACCTCTAAAAAGTCACCAACCATGTCCACAAAAATTGAAATCATGCACCTCTAGAAAGCAACTAGAGCATTACGTAATCAAAAAGGGCATCTGTTTGAAAGCATACATTCTGAACAGACAGATGAAAGTCATCTTTTCTTGGTCTTCAGGTACGATGGCCACTTGATTACATCCCGAGTACCCATCTAGGAAGCAGAAATGGCTTTTCCTCGCTAACCTCTTAATGATCTGATCAATGAACGATAGCGGGAATTGATCCTTCTTGGTCTCCTGGATCAAATGTTTGTAGTCAACACAGACTCGCCAAAGAAGTCAGTACTTGGGTAGCGATCTCCTCTCCCTCCTCATTTATCAATGTAGTGATACCCGTATTCTTGGGTAACACATGTAATGGACTAACCCATTTAGAGTCAAGATGGGATAGATAAAATTGATGCTCCATCACTTGGATATTTTCTTCATAACAACCTCTCGAAGATTCGAGTTCACCCTACACTAAATCTCACAAGATGGTTTGGAGTCATCCTCATGAAAAATATGGCGAGAGCACAAAGCCGAACTAATCCCATGGTGATCCTCTACTAACCACCCGATTGCCTTACGATTCTTTACAGGAATCTCCATCAGACAGGATTCTTACTATTCAGTCAAATCGGGCGTAATGATGACCGGAAATATTTTAGGCTCTCCAGTAAGGAATCGGTATTTCATGCTCTGAGGTAACTGTTTTAGCTCTGGGGGAGAAGGAACATGGAGAGGTGGTCTAGCTAGGGCCTTAGAATAGGCTACTAAGTTGGTGTGCATAAGCTCATCCTACTCTTACTTAGAATGATCTGGAGACTGCTCATCTGATAGCTGGATATTCTGAACTGACTCTATCTCTAGACTAGATGTAGGCTCTTTGGATGAAGTTTGAAGTTAAAGGAACTCGACGAAACACTGCCAATTAGCATCCTCTAAATCTGACTGATCTAAAGTCTGATCTATAAATAATTGACAGAACTGATCATTCACTTCTGACTTGGAGGAATCACGAATATCACCACATATTGTAAAACTACCACAATCGTCTCTGCAAGCTTCATGAGTAATTGGTTTCAAGATTGTGTTGTCCAGTCTCCCATCATCTAGTATTTGAATCTCAGACTCTACTGAAGGTGTGATGAAAGATTGTGTGCTCAATTCGATCCAAACTGACTCATCACCAGTTTGTACGAAATCACAATTCTGATGACTATCAGGCTCGTCTTCATCATATGCTCTCTCTAACTCAGCTGATCTATCTTTGAGGTCATGGATCATCTCTATATGTATACTCTTACCCTAAACGTGAAAGTACAACTTCTCGGTACCATAATAGGAAATGGCCTTAGTTGTCTCCAGAAAAGGTTGTCTTAATATGAACGGTGTATCGGTCACACATTCAGGACTGCCATGTCCAATACGACGAAGTATATGGGGAATTTCGAACCCTGAATGGTGATGATAACGTCCTCAATTAATCCCTTAGGCCTCTTGACCGATATATCAGCAAACTATAATATCGTCCTCCTTGGTCGAAGAGGTCCGAACTCAAACTTGTCGGGTAAGGAAGAAGGAAGAAGATTAATCGATGATCCACTATCTAACAGAGTACGATCAAAAGTCTGCCCTATAATTTCACATCTGACATAGGGTGCTCCGGTGTCTGATCTTTTGGTTGGGAGATGGTTCTGGATGGTGTGGCATGTTTCATTTGTCAACACATGGATTTTTGAATAATGATTACGCTACCTCTTCTGTATGAGGATTGTGGTTCGCTCCTTGAGACCTTTCTGCAGAAGAGAGATATTTGCCAAGGCTTCCGAAAGAGTAAGCTAAATGGTGAACCTTCTAGCATCTATTTCATTAGATCATTCGTTGGAATCTTTTTGGAGTTTTCCTTTTTATCTCCTTTTTCCAAGATGAGTTCTTGGGAAAAAGATATATGTGCATCCTCCTTGTCAGTCTGTACAATAGTAGGATCAGAAGAAGAAGAAGACCTTTTTGGAGAATGGAGACTTGCTCCTTGTAAATGATTAGAAGAAGACTCATAAAATCTAGATTGATCAATTGTCTTATCTTTATTTCTCTTTTTGGATTTTCTCTTTTGTACATTTTTTATTTTTCTATCATCATCATTGTACAAAAAGAAAAGTAACATTGTTGCATCAGAGACGGACTCTGGCTGCTTCTTGTCTAGCTTGGTGGCATCAGCACCACCATCAACTTCCTCAAAGGGAGAGGAGGCATCAACACTGCCATCATCATGCTCAACAGGATCACATGTATCATCATATATATCTTCATCGAGCCTAGTTAAGTCTCTTCTTGCGGGTATCTGATAAACTGCGAATTCAACCCTTTAATAATGTTGAATTAACACTTAAGATGTCATTGCAGTCGGGCTGAACCGGGTCTATCAAAAACCATCTAAATGCTAAGTTAAATAGAATTGGATGGTCATGAATTTTTTTTACTTGGTAAGAAACCAAGGTCGAACTCAGGGACACGAGCCTCTCTCGTGATTATTTAGATTTTTATTCATTAACTAAGTGTTGAGTTACAAAACATTAAGTCAATAAATGCATGAGGACAAGACAATGCATCAATCGAATATAAAACATGCATTATTTTATTTTATTTTTAATCATGCAAATAAATGTGATGAAATGCAATGCAAACAAGCCCTAGGTCAGAATGATGAGCAAATAAAAAAAATAAATCAATTTCAGGTTTAATTCAAGAGACAAACTTGATGGATAATTTAAACAAGGCATACACTAAAGCAACTAGAGACACTTGGCTATTATAGTAATACATAAGAATCACAGTAAAAATAAGAAATAAATATGCCATTTAAAAGATCATCAAGCAAGCTTCGAAATGAATCTGAAATCAACTGAAACAGAGTTACTATGCTCAAGATATGCATGAAATAAGATAATGGCAAAACGAAAAAAAACACGAAAGATAACTACAAACATGTCCCTGGGAGGGACTAAAATGTAATAAAAATTAAGTGCGAGGCCTTCCTTGTAAAAACCCACACGCACAGGGGTATTTGTGCAATTATGAAAACCCGTAAGGGTATAATTGCAAAATAACCACTGTTCACGTGGTCGGCACGTGATATCAGGACCTCTCTGCAAAATGGAGAAGTCGGTGAGGCCTCCTTGAAATTTACCGAGATGGCACGTGCTGTGCACGTGTTCTCTAGGCTCGGGACGGCTCGAAGGCTCAGAGAAGGCTCGGGCCTCTTTGGCTAGGCTCAGAGTTTGGTTTTGGCTCGATGCAGGCTCGGTATAGGTTCGGGAGACCCAAGCCTGATGGTTCTGAGTTGAGGATCGGGGCTACTTTGGCGTTGACACGTGGACATCCCTGGACCATTGGATCGTTAGAATCCAACGGTAGCTGGATTTCTTCACTGCTGCACATGTGGTCCATCGTAGACCGTCCGATCCTCAAGATCGAATGGTGTCTGGAGGTTGTGATACACGGGAACGTGGACGTCTCTGGGTTGTTGGATGATCTCCGAAGAGAAGCATCCAACGGTATCTGCATCGTCATCTCTATCTGCATCTGGTGGCGGATACCGGACTCTGGCAAGGGAAACCGATCTCTGCCACTTTACTCTGGTGTTGGTGACGCTCGCCCGATGCTTCTGAAGGGTTGTCGATGAAGCTCAGAGGCTGAAAAAGCTGCGACGATGCTCGATGGAGCGTCTCGTCACTCCGGTTATGGAAGCGAGGCTCGACCAAAGTGCTCCGGTGAGGTCTCCGTTCATTTAAGTCTCGAGGCCCTACAGCGTTAGATGCATAACCAAAGCAATGGACATGCGCAGGTGAGTGAAATGGAGGGCACGTGGGTGAAAGGAGGTGGAGCCCCGGTGCTCTTCTTCTCCGACGAAGGAGGTTGAAGGTGTAGGAGGTGTTCAGGTAGGTGAGAAAGATGGAAGATGATCAGAAAGCGACGTGAAGACATGGGCGGTGAGGCGAAGCTCAAGGAGTGATCAGTGAGGGCAAAGGGGGATGCAACGACCTAATTAATTCAAAGAAGAGAAGTGAAAGATACAATGAAGTTTGAGGAAGATGCTTACCTGGAAAATGGTGGAATGGAGCCTGTTCTTGAGCTTCATGAAGAAGCTCGGGTCATCGCTGGACTCCATCGGCTAATTGGAGCAGCTTGGCGGTGGTTAAGCACTGCAACGCCGCCATGATCGGCGACGAGTCAACACTAGAGGAGATGGGTTGTCGTCGCTCAATCCCACCACCTCCCCCTGTCACAGGGAGATGTAGGAGGGCTGGGCCTCCCTCCGCATAAAGGTAGACGACGAGAATCAATGGATGGAGGGGGTAGAGTACTTGAAGGTCGAAGCTCGGTGGTTGCCGTGTGATGGCTCAACTTTCGTGGAGAATAGGGAGTAGTGGAGAAGAGATCGTGGGTAGTGGAAGCACCTGCGAGGGTCGTGGATGAGTGGGGAAGACCTTGGCGTGGTTGGAAAATGGAGATGGTGGCTGGAGACGTGGGAAAAAATGGAAGGGGAAGAAGATTTGTGAGATGACGAACGTGGGAGAGAGAGGCGACCGGAGGTGGACGACGAGTTCGTAGCCGTTGGATCTTGTGATCCAACGACCATGATCAAGGCGCTCAACGACGGCTGTGATCTGATCTAGGGTTGGATGATCGAAGAGCCAGGATGTTGACACATGGCGTACTGGAGGCGAAGTGCCAGCGGACGATTGTGATTAGATCAGGCATGTGATCGGATGGTCTATATCGAGGGTGTCAAAGAATGGTGGAGATGACGGGAAGAAAGCGGGATCGATTGGCGCAGAACGCGCCACGTGGCAGGCTATGGGTGAGGCGCTAGCGGGCGGTGCAGATTAGATATGGGGATGATCAGACGGCTGGGAAAAAGGGAGTATGTGGATAAAGCAGAACCGTTCGATCAAGAAGAGATCCAACAGCTAGGGACGCGGGCGGATAGTGCAAAGGGGCTGGGCCACGTGGCCCAACCAGAAAGAGACACATGGCCCAATCAGATTATTGCATAAGAGATTTTGATTTTTGAGGGGTTAAATGGCTGAATTGAGAAAACTCAAAACATAAAAGTTGTAGATGTCGATGAGATCTACAAGTTTCATGTTGACTAAAAACAGAGATGTTGTCATTTGAAGACACAAAATACTTTTTGAGGATATTTTTAGGGCTAAAAACACCACAATTTTAATTTTGACATTTTTTGTGATTTTTAATTTATTCAAGACTCTGATAATTACTACAGGACTTTATTTGGTTTTTATTGACACATATTTCAGCAAGGGGGTTTAAATTAGACAAATTATGATGATGAAACCGAGTTTCATCACCCCCATATAGTTAAACTATGCTCGTCCCGAGCATCAAGAAAATGAATGAACGGGATTAACTCCCTTGTGCATGTGAGATATGATCTAATATGTTCAAGTCCACTCAATTTTAGAGGTCCAAAATTTTAGATCTCAATCCAGCCTTAATCAAGAGGCACCCAATTCCCCTAATTATCCAGACTCTCTCTGATATACAAATAGACTAAGGGTACAAAATTTAGTATTGACTACGATTCTGAGAGTAGAGTCAAAACGTCACCCAAGGTCTTGGTCCAAGAAATTCTCCTAAGGACCCAATCCTCAACACTAGGGAATAAATCCAATCTTGCATCCAATCCACTTTCTCTTTAGTTGTCAGAATTAGAAATGTAAATGGATGGCCAGTAATGGAGGGCATGGGATTGTGTCATTTCTTCTCTCCTTCTCATTGGAACAAGGATTCTCTCTAGTGCCTTTTTACACAACACACATTTTTTTGGTGTTGATCAGTGTGTCCGTCAAGAGAAGTTGGAGCCTTCTGCACTTGTTTTCCTGGGAATACACATGGGTGTGTCTTTTTTGAGTACCTATCGTACCTTCGACACCCAGACTTGTACCATTTACGATGCAGAGCCCTTTTTTTGGTGCAAGCCCGACTCCTAGTCCTAATAGCGGTGGTCCAAGTGGACACTTTAAAATGGTTGGGAGCACTCGCCTTTCGTGGAAGCTCTTTGATATTTGACTTCGTGGAATGAGAGCTTTTCTTTGACATTTCCTTGATTTGTAGTATTTTTAGCTAGCTCCTCTGCTTTTACCAAGAGTTGGCACACACTGATCAATAATTTTTTATTTATTTCACACCCTGGCACTTAGATCAATGTCAAGAGATTAGTATAATAACCAAGTTCTCATACTGGCTAAAGTTGCTGACACTCAGGTTTCATGAAGCCTTCAAAGACTTTATCCCATCCTTGAGCATCATTAGATCAAGTCCAGACTCGAATCCCCTGTCCCAATCCATCAAGTGAAGAGTCAACTCATCTCATCAAAACCACAGTCGTGCATGTGATGTGCTGATCATATTATTGATGGTCTGAGACTAAGCATGCAATATAGCAAGCAAATCTAGAGAATTAGGAGAATGTGGATGATTAAGTCTAAGACCCTGATGACTAAGGTTGGTTAACCTAAAATCTCAAGTCCTCATAAAACTAAGTTTCCTTGAACATTTCAGATCCTGGGTGGAAGTGTGAATATAGAGGATTAATCCAACTCCTTCATTCAAAAACTTTTTTTTGACTTCAAGAGATAATAGGACTGCCTAAACTCAATTAAGTAGATGCATCTGCATTTAGCCACTATATAGGTGTACAGGCCGGAGCCTGTTGCTTGAGGACAGGGCCTTACACGATGTCCTCTAAACCACCCAATCAGCTAAGGGCGAACCCTCAACGAACGGCTACTTATTTGGGCTTAGTAGTCGCTAATGACTCTTAAAGGATTTTTGGATTTTCTCATTTTTGTGGTTTTTAATTAAAGGTTAGAACACTGGTTAGACTCAACTTTCCTTGAAATCAAATAGAAAATTGCAATACCATGTCACACAAATAAAAATTGTCAAAATATTTTCAAAGGACTTTTTAAACAAGAGAAACTCATTTTTCAAATCTTTTTCGAAAATATTTTTATAAAAATAGTGTAACATAATGTAGAAAAAGTCATGAAAACATTTGAGTCCACTTAGTTCAAAGAATTTTACTTTAGCTAAAAAGTTTTTAAATTTTTCAAAATTTCCCGATTATAGCTAAAGTAAGTATACTGTATATACGGTATACCCCCCTATACTTAAACTTTGCTATGTCCTCATAACACTAGATGATACAAGTCCATAGGTCCGTTTAAATATAGAGAAATATACAGGAACTAAGGAGGGCTCCCCCTATACTTAGGTTAGAAATAACCTAAGTATAAAGGCAAGGAAAGATGAGCAAAGAAATCACAGGGACTCGGGTCCCCCCTATACTTAGGCTGAAAGTAGCCTAAGTATAAAGATGGATATTTGATGTTGGGAGAGACCCGAGGTGAATGAAGAAGAAGAATGGATGTACAAATGAGTGGATGAATCTGTGGAGATTAATGGAGTGACTAAGGCTCAGGGGAGGGTTTCGGAGCAAACATGGCTCAATCAAGCATGCAACACACTTCATTTTCACCAACTCACACATGAGACCAACCGAGGTTGGTTTATTATCTTGTCGGTTTTATTGGTAATTAAAACATTTTATCTTTACGCGGAGAAAAATGTTAAGTAAAAATTATATGCGTAAATGAGGGTGTTGCTCTCCCAAAACAATATTTTACTCCATTTTTAGGTTGACTTGTAATTAATTGTCCCAGTTATTTACGGTTGTCACTGAATTAAGGTGAGCACAAAAATCAAGCAATCATCATCTACTGTTCATTCCCATTTTCCATTAACCTAGGTGATCAATCTAGGATGGGAAATCGAGAAAGACCATGTATTCGATATAAACCATGATCTAGGCTACTCGAGAAAACATGCAGTGAATTGGCGAAAATACTTGAAAACTTGGACTATTTTGAAAACCAAAATGATCTGTATGCAAGTCGATCAAAAGCCGCACCTATTATGCTTCTATTAGCGAGAAAGAATATCTTTTAAATTTGGCTAAGTGAAGCGAGGCTATGTGCATCTTTGATTAATGTGTGTCCTACCTACGAGCGAGCACGTAAAAGATGAATGATAAGGTAAGCTCGAAGAGCCGCGTGCCTGGTCCTAGGTCGACACTCAGGTGGGGACGATCCCCACACAACAACATATATTCGTTTATTTACACTCGCGAGCCTTCGATCGAAGACCACTATAAAGATGATTATTACATGATAAAATGGTATGCAAAATGACACATTTTTTTATTTTCTATTTGCTCCAAGCATGCTTCTGCGGCTCCTTGCAGCGGGAAGCACCTGCTCCTCGCCTCCTTGAATCATCAAGGGCCTTGCCACAAAAACAAAGGTTAGAGATCAATCGAGGAGGAAATTTTATAATGCAAGACAAATGGACAACTTGACCTATATAAAAAAAACACTTAATTAAATAAATAAAAGTCCAAATAGTACAAGAAATGAGCCGTGTCCCTGGCAACGATGCCATTTGATAAACCACGAATTCAACCCTTTAATAATGTTGAACTAACACTTAAGATGTCATTGCAGTCGGGCTGAACTGGGTCTATCAAAAACCATCTAAATGCTAAGTTAAATAGAATTGGATGGTCATGATTTTTTTTACTTGGTAAGAAACCAAGGTCGAACTCAGGGACACGAGCCTCTCTCGTGATTATTCAGATTTTTATTCATTAACTAAGTGTTGAGTTAGAGAACATAAGGTCAATAAATGCATGAGGACAAGACAATGCATCAAGCGAATATAAAACATGCATTTTTTATTTTATTTTTAATCATGCAAATAAATGTGATGAAATGCAATGCAAACAAGCCCTAGGTCAGAATGATGAGCAAATAAAAAAATAAATCAATTTCAGGTTTAATTCAAGAGACAAACTTGATGGATAATTTAAACAAGGCATACACTTAAGCAACTAGAGACACTTGGCTATTATAGTAATACATAAGAATCACAGTGTCCAAAATAAGAAATAATTGTGCTACTAAAAAGATCATCAAGCAAGCTTCGAAATGAAACTGAAATCAACTGAAACAGAGTTACTATGCTCAAGATATGCATGAAAGAAGACAAGGGTATAAACAAAAGAAAACATGAAAGATAACTACAACCAAGTCCCTAGGAGGGACTAAAATGTAATAAAAATGAAGCACAAGGCCTTCCCTGTAAATAAACTACCCGTATAGAGGTATTTGTGTAATTATGAAAAACCGCGAGGGTATAATTGCAAAATATCCACTGTGCACGTGGACACGTGATATCAGGACCTGTCTACAAAATGGAGAAGTCAGCGGGGCCTCCTTGCAATTTACCCAGATGGCACGTGCTCTCTAGGCTCGGGACGACTTGGAGGCTCGAAGAAGGCTCGGGCCGCTTCGGCTAGGCTTGGAGTTTGGTTTTGGCTCGATGCAGGCTCGATATAGGTTCGGGAGACCCGAGCATGATGGTTCTGAGTTGAGGATCAGGGCTGCTTTGGCGTTGACACGTGGACGTCCCTGGACCATTGGATCGTTAGAATCCAATGGTAGCTGGATTTCTTCGCTCCTGCACATGTGGTCCGTCGTAGACCGTCCGATCCGCAAGATCGAACGGTGTCTAGAGGTTGCGATACTCGAGGATGTGGACGTCTCCTGGGCCGTTGGATGATCTCCGAAGAGAAGCATCCAACGGTATTTGCTTCGTCATCTCTGTCTGCATCTGGTGGCGGATACCGGACTCCGGCGAGGGAAACTGATCTCCGCCACTTTACTCTGGTGTCGGTGACACTCGCCCGATGCTTCTAAAGGGTTGTCGATGAAGCTCAGAGGCTGAGCAAGCTGCGATGATGCTCGATGCAGCGTCTCGTCCCTCCAGTGATAGAAGCGAGGCTCGACCAAAGTGCTCCGGTGAGGTCTCCGTTCATTGAAGTCTCGAGGCCCTGCACCGTTAGTTGCATAACCGAAGCAATGGACATGCGTGGGTGAGTGAAATGGAGGGAATGTGGGTGAAAGGAGGTGGAGCCCCCGTGCTCTTCTTCTCCGGCGAAGGAGGTTGAAGGTGGAGGAGGAGTTCAGGTAGTGGAGAAAGATGGAAGATGATCGGAAAGCGGCGCGAAGACAGGGGCGGTGAGACGAAGCTCAAGGAGTGATCAGTGAGGGGCAAAGGGGGACGCAACGACCTAATTAATTCAAAGAAGAGAAGCGAAAGATACAAGGAAGTTCGAGGAAGATGCTTACCTGGAAAATGGTGGAACGGAGCCTATGCTTGAGCTTCATGAAGAAGCTCGGGTCATCGCTGGACTCCATCGGCTAATTGGAGCAGCACGGTGGTGGTTAAGCTCCGCAACACCGCCATGATCGGCGGCGGGTCAACACCGGAGGAGATGGGTTGTCGTCGCTCAGTCCCGCCACCTCCCCCTGTCACAGGGAGATGGAAGAGGGCTGGGCCTCCCCCCGCATAAAGGTGGACGGCGAGAATCGGTGGAGGGGGCAGAGTATTTGAAGGTCGAAACTCGGTGGTTGCCGTGTGATGGCTCGACTTTCGTGGAGAATAGGGAGTAGTGGAGAAGATATCGTGGGTGGTGGAAACACCTGCGAGGGTCGTGGATGAGTGGGGAATACCTTGGAGCGGTTGGAGAATGGAGATGGTGGCTGGAGACGTAGGAAAAAAATGGAAGGGGTAAGAAGATTTGCGAGATGAAGAACGTGGTAGAGAGAGGTGACCCGAGGTTGACGACGAGTTCGTAGCCGTTGGATCTTGTGATCCAACGGCCGGGATCAAGGCGCTCAACGACGGCTGTGATCTGATCTAGGGCTGGATGATCGGAGATCCAGGATGTTGCCACGTGGCGTACTGGAGGCGAAGCGCCAGTGGACAGATGTGATTAGATCAGGCATGCGATCGGATGGTCTATATCGAGGGTGTCAAAGAACGGTGGAGATGACGGAAAGAAAGCGGGATCGAGTGGCGCACAACGCGCCATGTGGAAGGCTATGGGCGAGGCGCTAGCGGGCGGTGCAGATCAGAGATGGGGATGTTCAAACGGCTAGGAAAAAGGGAGCACGTGGAGAAAGCAGAACCATTGGATTAAGAAGAGATCCAATGGCCAGGGACGAGGACATATATTGCAAAGGGGTTGGGCCACGTGGCCCAACTAGAAAGAGCCATGTGGCCCAATGAGATTATGACATAAGAGATTTTGATTTTTGAGGGGTTAAATGGTCGAATTTGAGAAAACTCAAAACATGAAAGTTCTAGATCTCGATGAGATCTACAAGTTTCATGTTGACCAAAAACGGAGATGAGGTCATTTGAAGACAAATTATTTTTGAGGGTATTTTTAGGGCTAAAAACACCACAATTTTAATTTTGATATTTTTTGTGATTTTTAATTTATTCAAGACTCTAATAATTACAGGACTTTATCTGGTTTTTATTGACACATATTTAATCAAGGGGGTTTAAAATAGACAAATTATGATGATGAAACCGTGTTTCATCGGTATCCTACCTCTCCTAAGAGAAATGAAATCAACATTATCATAATAAAAGGAGTCATCTGGAAATACCTATAACTAGTGGGTAGGTTCTGTCAAGTGTACCTGCTTTGATTTCTCTTTAGACTGTTCGGATTCAGCTCAATCTGAGTAGAAATAGAAGACTTTCCTCTGACGAGATTAGTAACATGGTTCTTGAACTCATACATTTCTCGCCTAAATGCGACATGCTGGTCGGTTATTAGACTAGCGAGATACTCAAGAGCTGGGTTATCATGGAAAGGACCATGAGACCCAGATGAGTCACCTCGATGGTACTGATGGTGCTGTGGAGCTGATTGTTGTTGATGTAGAGGATAAGACTGAGGATGTTGAACATGACATGTGCTTTGCCTCCACTAAGCTGGTTGATACTGACGAGGACCGGATTATTGCTATTTCTCTCTGTTCTGCCCCATCTGTGCCTATTATGGTTGTTGTGAAGAGGCATCTCCTGAAGACCAACGGAATCCAGGATAATCGCAACAGATCCCTGGTTGCTACTGCGGGTTGTACACCATATCCCATTAACCTCAATCAGTGGCTCAGGCATCTCAGAATAACCCAAGGGCATAGAAGCGAACGGCTGATCACCATAATACACCACCATCTGGGTGTCAAATTATGGTGTCTACTAGTTCTGCTAATAAGCCGGAGACTGATGAGTCGTCACATAATGTACATGTTAAATGTGTTAAACTGGTGGCTGCGGAAGAATACATCGGTCTCTGCTCCTTGAGTCAATGTGTGATCTTGAAGACTTCGTGAAATCTGTCTGAATCTCTTGTAGGCACATGATTTGCGCCTTCGGATCACTTAGAAATCTCTCAACTTGTCAATCTTATAGAGCTTGTCCAAATTCATGCACTTTTTATCTATTATTTCCATTCAGTTCAACTTATGGCAAATGATCCCTATATCGACTGATGTGGATTTAGAATGTGTAGAAACAACATAAGAAGTCTCTTCGATTTGTGCCACATGGGAATGCTGATGATAGATCGATGGCTTTGTCTGAGTATAAAACTTAGTCTAGAACATGGTAGTGTAGTTTTCAACCATCTCCTCATGGATGGTCGAGACTTTGTCCTCATGCTTTGAAAAATAAGATCCACCATAAGAAGCGTTCACCAGTCCCTGTAACTCTGGTGTCATCCCACAAAAGAAGCTCTAAACTAGGTTCGACTTCGAGATCTCATGGTAGGGACACCTGTCTATGAGATCTCGGAATAGATCCCATGCTTCATGGAACTTCTCGATCCCGATTATGGTAAAATTACTGATCATAGCTCGAGCAATATTTGTATGACCAAGTAGCTAGTACTTGTTCAGATACTCTGTTCTTAACTGCTTCCACGTAGAAACGTATCTCCCCAAATGTTTCAGCCAATATGTTTCTCTATACATATGGGAGAATGGAATGCAATCAGTTTGATCGTGTCCTCATTGACATGCGGATTGTGCACCATACTACAGATAAGCTCGAACTCCTATAGGTGCAGGTACGACTCCTCAGTAGATGTCCCATGAAGTTTGGGCAATATTTGGATGGCCTTTGTTCGAAGCTCAAAATTACCGTGGATGGTAGGGAGACGGATCCACTGGTGTGTGGTAGTAGCTTCAGGGTTGTAGAGCTACTTCATCACGCGATTTGGATCAAGTGGAGGTCTCTCTGTTTCATTATGTCCACTAGCCCCCTCAGCTCCTGGAATCTCAACATTAGAGGTCTCTAGTTGAACCTTGAACTGTGTTAGCTCGGCACAGACATTGTTCATCGGTCTCTCATGTTCTCTTATCTGATTTTGCATCGACTCAAGGGACGCATAGTACGAGAAAAAGCAGTTTTTGCGATTATAATGTTGCTACTTCACTCGATGCTAATGTAGTCTGATGAATCTACGATTCTCATTCTTTATTCTTTTATTTTAGCTATTTCTTTGAGCAAAACCACCTATAAGTACCTGTAAATACAAGAACTAAGCATTTTGCATGACCTTGTTAATGTTTCACATTTAGATTTTATTTTGCAAAAATAAAAGAATAAAGAGAGAATAAAAAGAATGATGTATTTAGAATTTATACAGAGTGAACCAAATCCCAAGAAAAGGTCAAATTTTGACCTGATCGCAAAGAAAAAAATAGAGAGAGATAAGAGTACATTAGTTATTGTACATATCACCTATACTTGTACAAATTATTTATTTTACAAAATATAAATATCCAATACTTTTTACACACTTGTATATAGCCCTAGAAATAACATAAAAATAAATTAAAAATTAGAAAAATAGAAATAAAATCTAACAAATCCTTGTATAAAAGACACCGGTATATAATACATTAACTAATTATTTTACCAAAATAAAAATCATTTTGTATCCCTTAAATTAATTTGTAAATAAATAAAATAAAAAATAAAAAAATTGTTAATATAATAAAATAAAAATACTTGTACACAATAAATAGGTATATTATAACCATACAATAGGGATCTTTACACCCATAACCCTGAGTAATTTCACAATTATAATCATAACCCTGCATAATCATGAATTACATGAGAAACCCCTAGTAATGCTTAACTCTTACATGACATAACCCTATGTTATATTCTATTTGGGATATCTGTTATATTTGATGGTTTCCTTTGAAAATGACAAAGTCGTCCCTAAATCACATTGGTATTTGCAAAACATGGCATCATTCTCTCTCTCCATCATTTGAGAGGGGCTAGAAGGCAGACTCTCCCCTCCGACCATGCGTCGAAGCCCCCCTCCCCGGCCACCTGCAGCTGTCGTGGAGTATTGTGTCCAGCTCCTCCTCCCCCGCTCGAAACACCCCGGCTGCCGAGGAGTCTCGTGCCTAGCTTCTCATCGTGTACGAGAGGTGCAATGCATCTAACACCCCTCCCTTCCCCACACACCCGTCGCCACTGGAAACCTTGCTCGAAGTGCTCCCCTTGTCGTCGCTATAGCCCCGCGCACAACCTCCCTGCTCGAAGACCCCCCCCAACCTCGCACCCAACTCCTCCCCTGCTCGGAAGTGCCCCCACTCCCCCTTCCACAATTAGAGCCCTGCGACATAACCTCCCTTCTCGAATACCCCCCTTCTCGAGCCTCGTGCCCAGATCCTCACCTGCTCGAAGCGCACCCCCCCATCGTCGCTGGAGCCCCACACACAACCTCCCTGAGCCTCGCTGCCACTAGAGCCCCGCTCCCAGCCTCCATGCCCGAAGCCTTCACCTCACATGCACCCCCCCATTGATGGAGCCCCGCGCCCAGCCTCCTTTGCTCGAAGTCCCCCTCCCTTCGGAGCCGCCAAAGCTGCGGAGAGAGCATGGTTCTTCCCCTTCTACCTAGAAGCACTCGTCGAGTTTCCCCTTATGGAAGCTCTCCCTATGGAGCAACCCAATTCCCCCACCGCAGGTTCCCTTCTTCCGTTGGAACCACTCGCAGGAACCCAAGCTCCCCCTTCTAGAAGCTCTCCACGTGGCTTCGGAGCTTCCCCTGTGGAAGCCCATCTGCCACTGCTTCTAGGCAAGAACCCCCAGTATCGCTGCATCAAAATTAGTAAGAACCCCCACCATCTACAAGCTCGTCTCCGCTGTGCAGGATTTTTTCCCCTTTCTTTTTTTTGGCTAATCCTAACCGCTCGATAGTAGATTGGTTAGATTAACTCACTCATATGATTGAGTTAATGTATTAAACTAATGGAGGGTTATGGGTGTGAGACGGAGTGACTATCTAGGGTTTCTCATGTATTTCATTATTATGCAGGGTTATGATTGCAATTACAAAATTGCTCAGGGTTATGGGTGTAAAAGTCCCCATATAATACTATACATTGTATATACCTTATTTATTTTTCATAATAATAATTAAAAATCACAAAAAATAGCTTATAAAATAATAAAAAAAATTATTTTATATATTTTTAAATTTAAAATCATTTACTATTTTAAATTCAATTTTCTTGTATTTTTGTAAATCTTGGATTTCTATTGGGGCATGCAGGATTGTTGACCTTGGTCAATGTCTCCTGCTAGCCAGGTCGGATCCTCCCTCACATTGATAGAGCTCCTTCGAATTTCTCCATCTGATTCAAACATCGATTGCTTTGATTCATGTGCCCGATTAAAGCCCTAATATCTGCGATCCTCGCAGATCCTTAGGTGCAGCTAGATCGCCCTAGGGTTTCGCTCCACACTCCGATCTTCTTGGACCATCGAGCATCCTCTAAATACCCTCTTTATCTTCTCCAGCTTTGGAGCTCATTCCTCACACCACCACAAACCCCTTGCTACTTTAAGGAGAGTGACATCACCTCGTAGGTGGCCTTGGAGCATCGTCTAGAGGTCCGAGTGAGCGCAGCTCATCGTGTCATCAAATAGCCATCGCGAGAAGCCGCTCAGCCTACCGCAGTTCGATTGAGGCCATAACCCAACCATCCACCTTTTTCCGGAGTTCATGCTTTCTTCGGTACCTTCAGGTTTCATCCATACCCTCCGCACTTCCCGTTTTTATTCATCTTTGCACTTTGTCATCATTGTCGGTACCTTTGCTCTCACCGGCATGTCAGAGCCTCACAACACCCACCTTTCTGCATGGATCTACTCCTTGACTCACCTTGCACCTTCTTATGCAACCTGATCGCTCTTAGCCTTGCCCATCATAGAGAGATTAAGGTCCAGACCTCTTTCCCATGCCTTCGCCAGAGGTCGAGCATCACTCCCCAATGCTTCCCTTATCATTATGCTAAAATAACCCTTATTGGAACTTTGTTTTTGAGCATATCAACCTTTGAAGGTAATGGTGCATGCGAGGAGCCCCTTTTGATAGCCCAGCTGCTCCAACAGAGCAGCTTCAGGAGGACTAGCCTAGTCCCGCCCATCCGACCATCCTCCCTATCATCGGAGAAGCCCACCTAACCTAGAACACCTTCACGTATATCCTATACTTCTCCAAGCCTTCATCGGAGCTTTGGATCACTATCCATGCTCTGGTGAAGTTCGCGACGTAGGAGTTCATCCAGGACCCTCTCCTGTCGTCCGATTTAGGGACACATCTTAGATTCGATGTGAGCCCTCCGGTCACGACCTTTCCTTATGATTGGATTCTTTATGGGCCCCTCATCTGAGACGCCCGACACGCTGTTCCTACAGATTGTTGGATCAGGTCTGACGTAGAAAATCTGACACGCATGCCCACGACCATTCCTGAGCCATCAGATCACTTTGCAAAAGTTGCTCAGTATCGTTAGAGATACCACACGCACCTTACATGCCTCAGGGTATATTTCGTAGTCTTCCCTACATGTTTCTCTATTTCTCTCTAGTCTATTCAATAATTGTTTAGTTAAAGACATTTACAGTTGGACCCCTACACTTATTAGTATTTATAATTTAGTCCTTCATAGTTAGCCACGTGTGTCCGCACATGCTTGTCTGGGTTATTTGCATTTTATGTCCTAAATGTTTTCTGCTATTATGAAATGAATGGAATGTTTTAAAATTTACATTTATACCCCTTTGAGTATGGATCACGTGTTGTACACGCTTTGATTGGAGAAATTGCATATTTAGCCCCAAGATTTATTTGTTTGTTATCTGATTGGTCGTGAAAGTTAAAATATTTGTGTTTGGGTTCCTGTAAACTTTGTTTAACTCCTTGGTTTTTATTAGACTTAATAAATATCAATTAACTTCAAAAATTACCTAAAAATTTAGCTCATGTTAGGTTGTAGTATTTGTGGCAATTTATATTATTAAAAATCTAAAATCCCTTAAAAAGTGTCATATCTAAGTTGCAAAAAACATCTAAATTCGAAAAATGTCTTAAAAATTTCTCAAAATATCTTGTGTTTGTCTTTTATTATGTTTTAGCTACAATAAAAATTTTGTTGGAAAAATTTTGTGAAAACCCTAAAAATCACAAAACAACCAAAAACTTATAAAAATCATATAAAATCAAAGAAAAATCCCAAAATTGTGTTTTCAATACCTGTTTCTAGCTTTTTATCTATATTTTTTAAAATTGCTACCTAGGAACCTTTGGTCACTTTAAATATTTGTAATTTGCAAATTAGTTCTGGTTGTGCACCATGTTATGTTTTTATCATTGTTTCACTTTTAAAAATTCACAAAAACATTTGAAAGTTCTTTAAAAATTACCAAAAACACTTCAAAACCTTAAAATCCAAAAAAATTACTTCATTTTTTAATTATTTTGTACTATTTTAAGAATCCAAAAAGAGTGTTGTATGTGTTCTATTTTGTGCTTCTTTGCCTTTTATTGAAATCTAAAAATTTGAAAAATTAAAAACCAATAAAATTATTTAATTTGCGAGATTTAACTAAGTTTTTCAATTGTGCTCCTTCTGTTCGATCCTGATTGTTATACCTTGTAAATAAAATAGCAAGACTGCTTACATTCCTTGTTTGATTTCTTGAGTGGTTTATTTTTCTTGTTGAGTGATCGGTTCGATTGAGGACAACAACATTTCATATTTATCCACCTTAGTCGATCGAATTTTTAGCTCATCAGAATGACACGATTACTGGGGAGCACGTCTTAGTAGTCAGATTACCTTTTCATTATTATTTTTTGTATCTATTTGTTATAACTGCTTCTGACATTCTTCTATTTCGCCTTTTTACGAGGAACCACCCGAGGGACATTTCGGTTTACTTTTGGAGGAGCCCGCATATGAGGAGGAGCAGAGGGAGAGAGAGTAGTTATAATTTATAGATAGCTTTTATTTTCCCCAAAAACTTCAGTTATTATAATAATTAGACACTTTGAAACACTTGGACATTTAGACTATTCCGGGTCTATTCGCCGCGTACCGGTGTACTCGGGGGACCTCACCACAGTTTTTCACGGATTTTTGACTTTTATTTCAATTTGATTCTTGGGGATTGCCCTTAGATTTAGGACGTCTTTATGCTTGCGCTCGTAATTAGCTAGGTCCCAACACTTAATTGATTATCAGTTTCTATAGATCGTAATTGGACTTGGCTAAAATAAATCTAAAAAGTCATCTTGATTAGATACGAGACCATGTACTTTGAGGAGTCACATACAATGCTAGTAGGACCTATTGTGGCGGGCACCGAGTGACTCCCATGATCGGACTCAGGTATTATATTTGATTAGCTAGCTATTGTTCTTCACGTAATAGAAGTTGCTCATCTAAGGATGGTTTCTTCATGTATCAAATAGATAGTTTTATTCAGTTTTTATTTTATGTGCAGATCACCCTGCATATAGAGTGTTGGAGTAAGGTTCACATTTCTATCTCTGCATGCATATTATGTTTGATCATGCATCGTCTTTTCCGACTTTCTCCCCCTGTTTTATTGGACTCAAAATAACCAAGGAAATCGGAAAATTAATTAGGCATTGTATTATTTTAGAAAAATACCATAAAAATTTATATTCAAATAAAAATTGGGACTGTTAATGCAAAATTGAACTAAAAATGATATCACATAAAAATCTTTATTTTGGGGAGAGTCACCCCTCCTTGTTTGATTTATCTACAGCGAGAGAGCGACCCACACACTAGGATAGAGCCACACCCGATCTCTCTTCAGATACCAGTCTTGTGATTAGTTGTTCTCCAGTGAGGACTTCACCAGGTAGCCAGTGATTGGTTCGAGACTTCCTTAGTAGAGTGGGTAGTTCGGGTAGCCGATAAATGGTCCACAACCCACACTTGCTGGGAAAACTAGTCGTGGGATTGGGTCAATCTTCTGGGAGATTTGAGATCCTAATAGCTCTCTTAATCATTCTGATAGATTGCATTATCACATAAATAAAATTGAACAAGATTAACAATCAAACTTTCATGGTCATCAACTCACGTTGAGTAGGTGAAAACAAGTTTTATTTCTCATCCTATTTGCATCCCACATCAATCCTCATAAATTCCCACATGATGATGATGGGAAGGAGGTCCCTTAGTCTACCTCTAATAACACAGCTTTCTTGCACTCCTCTCCATTCATCAAGGGAGGCTTCAGAGAGCTCAGACCCACTCTCTGAACCCGAGTTCTCTACCACCCTGTTCCCCCTCGACCATCTTTCTTCTATACCTGAGGTGCTAGAGCAAAGGCAAGCATAGTTATTCGTATATTTGACAACACCTGAGTAGGGGTCTTTTGCCTTTGCAGAAACCAGAGAGAAGTCGCACTGATCGTACATTAGTGAGAACCGCACTGATGAGAAGTCGCAGACTTCTTCCTATGTGTTAGACCAGGCCGTCAATAACAATACCTTGCTTGCTTACCTAGAGACCATGCAATGTTAGATTCATGACCAAGGAGTTTTCATGGCTGAGGTAAGGAGGGAGCTCACGCAGATGGGAGCCGGCAGAGATGAGCCGTACAGACCAGCCGTTGGAGAGATACCATCCCGAGAGGGTGGAGACGGATGACTCGAGGAGCTGTAGGAGCCAGCAAGATAGCCACAAACAATGAGACAGTCGTACAACCCTGGTGTAACACACATAGACAGACAGACAGACAGATGAATCTAGCTGCCAAAGATCCTTGGTGACTTCAAGCTTCACCCCTAGACGATTTATCTATTACCCATGTTCCATGGGATATCCATCAAGGAGCCACCTCCATTTGTAGGAGTTCGAGATGATTTGCAGCACTGTCTGATGAATCCCCATTCATAACTCTTTATTCCTTTATTTTAGCTAGAAACCTTGGTAAAATACCATGTAAATATTTGTAAATACAATAATTTGTCAAAATTCATGCATCATGTAAATAGCCATAATTAGCATGTTTTTGCACAAAATAAAGGAATAAAGAAACAAAGAAAAAAAGGGAAATATTTAGAATAAATATTGAGTGACCTAAACCCAAGGGAGGTCTCAGCATGGGCCTGACCGCAAAATAAAATAAGTAGAGAGAGATAGGGTAACTCAACATGGTGTAAATACCCCTCTTTGGGTAAATATTTTATTTTCTAAAAATAAAAATATTTATGTGTTCCCTTTATTTTGTATAAATTTCCAAAAATAAAATAAAAATGGGGAAAATAAAAGAAAAATAAAAAACCAATAATTTCTCTCTCCTCAGTGTACATATACCATATATATATAAATAAAAGATGTATTTATTTTACCTTTGTAAGTAATTAATAAAAATTAAATGAAAAATTATTTTGAATCCCATATTTTGTATTGAAAATAAATAAAATATAAAATAGGGATAATTACAAAATAAATAATTAAAAATAAAAATAAAAAATACATATGTAAATATACATATATATAATAATATAATGTAAATACCTAATTTATTTTTTAAAAAAATAAATAAAAATCACTAAAAAATACTTTGAAACAAATAAACATTTTTCATGTTGAAAATATTTGCAAATAAAATAATTTTCTATTTTAAAATGATTTTACAAATAATTAATAAAAGGAATTACCTGATTGGTCCATGGGGGATTGTTGACCCCCGATCAACTCTCCTCCTGGACCACATCCTTCCCGGATCTGATTTTTGACCCGGTTTCTCCACATATTTCCGAATCGATCTGACCTCCATTTACTCAAAGCCAAGGCTCCAATTGCCAAGGAATGATCCATGATCCTTGCGTGCCTCTCCTTTTAGGGATCCACTCCTTGGAATGCTCTCCCGATCCCCATCTTATTGGACCCTTCTTCACTATTTAGATCAGCTCCGCCATGCTTTTCACATCATCTTTGGCCATCCCCCTCGCTACCAAGGAGCTCCTCATCCTCGCCTAAGTGACAGCATCGTGAGGGAGAGTTGCAGGGAGGACGCGAGCGTCGGGAGCCACTGATCTGGCGACTTTCAGCATCGTGCTCCGCCGCAAGGAGAGGCTGAGCCTCTGGACCGTCGATCCATCAAGGCGACGATCCCCGGAGGTCCCTGAATTCCAACACAGACAACCTCGACCATCAAGTAGCCCTTTTAGCTTCTATCTGCGCTTTAATTCAGTTTCTTAAGTTTAGCGCCGCTGGCCGTCGTCGGCCATTTCCCGATCATCCATCCATTTATCCTTCCATCCGACCGTCGATTCACCTTCATGAGACCTCGCTTCATCTTCTACACCCCTCCGATCACCTTGGTTCGCTCCGGAACCAGGGGTTAGGTCTTCCTCTACCGCCGCGCACCGGAGGGCCACGCTGCGCCTCCCCCGATCGTCCATTTCGCCCGCTAATGGGTCGAAGCAATTTGCCCTCGACCCCTCTTGTTTTCTATGCAGGTATCGAGTCTTAAGAACCTCATCTGTAGGTTCAATTGTTCAAGCACAGGAGCTCCAGGACCTTCACGTCGCCGGAGCTCCTTGGTGGCTCTCGGCTCCATTGGAGCATACCATTCATTGCAGAGCATCGCCGGCATCGATTTCCCCATCCTAGCAGCTGAGGAGGTCTCCATCGCGCGCCACGGCCGGGCGAAGTTCGCTGGCGAAGAGTTCTTCCAGGAGCCTCCAGAGCCATCCGATCGAGCCTCTCGCCCTAGTTCAGATCTTGTCCATCCGTTTGCGAGGGGCTAGCAGCCGTCTGATCGTCTGAGGACCTCATCTGGAGCGTCCACCACTGAAGGGGTAAATGCATATCAGCCGTCGAATCTAAAGAGGACCCCTCGTAGCTGTCGGATCTTAATAAAAGGGTATATTTCACTTAGGCCCTTTTGCTTCCTACATTTACGTTTTAGTCCTGTAACTATCTTATATAGTTGTTTTTAACTTGGATAATTTGCACCTCAGACCCTAGAGTTTTAAGATATTTGCAATTTAGTCCTTCCTACTGGTGGTGCACGTTTTTCGTCACACAATTTGTGGAACATTGGCATATTCATTCCTATAGTTTTGAGCCGTTACTGTTTGAATTTTTATAAATAGGAATTACATAAATGCCCTTGTTTTTGTGAATCACGTGCGTGCCTCGTGCCCACCTGGGATTTTTGCAACTTTAGCCCTGGACTTTTAACGTGTGTTATCAATTGCCCCTAGAACTAATGTTTTCTTGCACTTAGGTCCCTATATGTTGTGTGCCTTGTATTGGTTGAATAAAATATCAAATAAACTCCAAATCAAGTGAAATTTGGAAACATGGCTCCTGCCACTGTGTACAAATTTTACTAATTTTTAGGACATTGTTATTGCTTTTTACTATTTTTTAAAATTCAAAAACCTTCATTTTTGTTGCTGTCTGGAATAGAAAATCAACTAAAAATACAAAAACTTTTCTAAATATTCTAAAAAAATTAGGAATTGCTTGTTTTGTTGTTTTTAAGTTTCTGTCCAATTTTTGTGTATTTGGATTTATAAAACCCCTAATAATCACAAAACCCTAAAGATCTTATAAAAATTCTTAAAAAATTTTATAAAATACAAAAAATGCAAACTCTTTTTCTGTAGCTTAGTTTTTATTTCTAGTTTTCATAAAAGTTTTCTCCAGATTTTTAGAGGCTAATTAGATATTTTTAATTAGCCTTTCAAGTCTGGCTGCACATTGATCCAGTGTTTTCCCTTTTCTTGATTTTTATAAAATCAATAAAAATTAGAAAATTCTGAAAAATTCACCAAAAACACTTAAAAATATAAAAAACACAAAAATAATTTTATTTGAATTTTCTGAGCATTTTTTAGTGTTTAATAAATTGTTGGATTTACTCTTTTTATCCATTTTCTTATATTTCCTTTATAATCAAAAATACAAATAAAAATTAAAACACATAAAAGCCACCAAAAAAATATTTTATTCATTTTGACTACTTTGTAGGCTGATTCGGCTAATCTGTGCTCCTTGAGTTTGACCCTGGTCGCTATACCAGGTTAAATACATAGCGAATACCGCTATCCATGTTTATCGATTTATCTTGATTTGGTGGTCTCATTTTTCTTGTTGAGTCAGATCTGCGAGATCGAGGTCGCAATGACCCTTGATTGATTTTATCCCTAGCTCGGGTCTCGTGGGATTTTCGGCTCATCACTGTCCACGACAGATTTGTGGATGAGGACGCTATCAAGTTGATTGCCTTCCCGTTCTCCTTGGTTGACAGAGCAGCCTACTATCTAAAGCACTTGGGGAGGGAAGTCGCCACTTGGGAACACCTCTGGATCGAGTACTAGAACAAGTACTATATAATCGACCGGACTAATGCAGCACGAAAGATGATCAGCAATTTCACAATGATCCCAAACGAGCAGGTTCACGAGGCTTGGGATTGATTCAGAGAGCTCATTGACTGGTGTTCGCATCATGAGGTATCCAACCCAACCTTGTTCAGATTTTTTCCGTGGGCTTACACTAGAGCTATAAGGTCTAGTGAACGCCTCGTGTGGAGGGTCCTATTTTGCCAAGGATGAAGATCAAGTCTGGGATATCTATGAAGAGATGGTAGAGAACTATATTGTGATGTCCTAGACTTGAGTCTACACTCAGGAGATGCCCCTCCCACATGTCATTTCTTACCATAGGATTGCATGAGTCGATGTCGGTTCTTCCACTACTTTATTAGTAGAAACACTTGTTGAGTCTTCAGCTACCGACATGGGCATCATCAATCAAAAGTCTGACCGTATCTGAGATTATTGAGAAGAAGCAGAGACAAGGAATAGACAAACTCAACAAGCTTGATGAGATTGCCCAAATCTTGAGTGACTTGAAGACCCAGATCATGTGTCTCCAGGAGGCACAAACAGCTTCTCAGCCCTGTCTCAGTCACGGGCCGATCTAGGGAGCAGCTCACTTAGCCATCTGCCTCATATCACTAGGTCCATCACATCCAGGTAGAGCCGGTCCAGCAGCTCTAGCACTACCAGCAGCCGCCGCCATCTCGACACTCAAATGGTGGTTACCAATCGGATCAACCCTTGGCAGCCCTTCCCCCACCACACCCTTAGTAGCAGGAGCCATTGATGGAAGTTAACGGGATATGGTACTCCCAATAAAAACCTCAGCCCGGGATTCCTCATGACTATCCCGGCTTTCAGTGGTCCACTGGAGGCACCTCTTCCAAGCAGCAACCTCCAATTCGGGCAAGGCAGAGCATTCATGCTCAGCAACCCCAACACTCTCAACGGTACCAGCAATAGGGTCCTCGTCCCCATGATCAAGGACAACAATGGAGGCAGCAATATTAGCCTCATCAGTACTCCTAGCCTCCTCCTCATTACCAGCAGCAACAACAGACTCTGCCTCATTTCCAGCGAGGCAACCTGTCCAGTTTTCATGCATCAGACTATGAGAACTCAGCCCTTAATGACATCGCCCACTTACTCTCTGATCAGCCGACATACTTCCGGCGAGAGATGGACGAGTTCTGGTAGGAAATGAGGGAAATAATAAAGGGCAAGGCATCCATACCTGCTCAGATCGAACCCAACTTGAATAATCTGAAGAGACAATCTGAGCAGGTACAATTTATAGAGACCACCACTCCTAGTGATATTTTGTATGATACTTCTTCCTATATATTTGATTCTTATTTTGTGACACTTAGGAGTGGTAAGAAGCCAACTGATAGTGACTCATCTGAGCGATGTTTTCATGCAGGTTCCAAGACACCAGACGAGGATGGAAGCGATGTTATTGCCTCTCTTGACGATGATGATGGTAGTGTTGAAGCCACCAAGGATGTTGATCCAACCAACTGTACTGAGACCGTCGTGAATCTAGTTGCAGACGGTGGTGTTGATGCCACCATGATTCCAGATGCTTGTCTAGAGTGTGGTATTGATGCAGCAAGATCAGATGTTGTGAGTGGTACTGATGCCACCAATTTACCTTCAGTTATGTTGCCTCATTTTGTACCTGAGGACAATTATAGAAAAATACAAAAAAAATGAAAAACAAAAAAATGAATAAAGGAAAGGATTCTGTATCTCCGGTGAGTCCATCTACTTTGCATGATGATCATTGTATGGATTCTAGCCTATTGCATGGAGATGAACCTACTCCTAGCCCTCATCTATCTAGAGAGGGTCCCTTCATCCCCTTCCCTCAAGCACTCCGCTTTGGAAAGGGGACAAAAATAGAAAATCCGAAAATGAGACATCAGAGAGAGTTCAACGAGCAGATGATAGAAAAATTCCAAATACAACTGACTCTATAGGAGGCACTAGAGCACATCCCTCTCTTCCAGAAGAACCTGAGAGAGAAGACCACCATCCGTAGGATGAAGAGGAACCAAAATGCAGAGATGCATGTGCTTACTTATGCCACTTGCCAGCAATGTGACCAGATGCAGTAGCTCCATATGTCAGATGCCACATTCATGAGTGGCGGTTCGATGGTACCTTATTAGACAACGACTCTTTGATTAACCTCCTCCACACTACTTTACTCTACCGATTCGAGTTCGGACCTCTTAGATAGAGCAGGATAGACCTTTAGTTTGCTGATAGATATGTCAAGAGGCTGAAGGGGTTACTAAAGTATGTGGTCGTCGTAATTCAGGGCCTGAAACTCCCCGTGGACTTTATTGTACTGGACATGGAGATCCCTGAGTCTGTGATCGATACCCACATCATCCTAGGACGACCGTTCTTGGCCATTACCAAGGCAGTATTCAATCATGATAATAGGAAGGTATACTTTTGCGTCGAGTGTGAAAGTGTACAAATAGAGACGATCGACGATTACCATAACTAGAGATTCAACTTGCTCAAAGTAAATCGTAGATTCAGAGCAAATGACAAATGCAGAGCTAGACATCCACCAGGAGTGTGACTTTGTGATTACAAATAATGAAGCAATTTGGGCAGATCTTAAATGATGAGCTCTCATCACACCTTCAAACACTGCAGATTCACAGATGATAACAAATGAGAGTTTGGAGAGCACACTCATGGCATAGTATACATAGAGGATGATGATCGTGGCCAGAATAGCGAAGCAGATTTTGTTTCATGTGTGCTAGATTCATATCCATCAGACATAGATACTGGTTTTGATTGGCAAGAGTCCTATGACTATTTACCATGTCTTCTTTCCACAAAGCTGACATCTAGGGCGGAGAGCGAGTTAGGTCAGTTGACAGATACACCAGTAGGGCCACCTTCATCAGATTCACCACTACAACATGAGTTCTCATACATAGATCTGGTAGCCTTCATGCAGACATTTTAGAATCCAGATTTTCCAGCTCCCACTTATCCAAAGTTGAAGACCTTGTCGTAGATCATGAAGTACAGATTCCTTGCGGGTGAGTCGAATATGTTCCTAGTCATTATCTCAACAGATTTGACTGAAGATCAAGAATCTTGTTTGATGGAGGTTCTTGAAAGAAATTGCAAGGCAATCGGATGGAGCATAGTTGATCTCTAGGGGATAAGTCTGGCTTTGTGCTCCCAACACATCTATCTTGAGGAGGATGCCTAGCCATCGCGTGAGTTCCATCAAAGGTTGAACTCGAATCTTCGAGATGTGGTCAAGAAGGAAATATCGAAGTAGTGATGCGCCAATTTTATCTACCCCATCTCAGACTCCAAGTGGGTTAGTCCATTGTATATGGTACCCAATAAGACGGGTATCACCACAGTTTCGAGCGAGTTTGGAGAGGAGATAGCTATCAGGGTATCCACTTCTAGGAGGGTCTGTGTGGACTACAGATGATTGAATCAGGCCACCAAGAAGGATCATTTCCCGCTGCCATTTATTGATCATTTCTCGATTGTATCAAGAGGCTAGTTGGGAAGAGTCATTACTATTTTCTTGACAGGTACTCTAGATATAATCAGGTGACCATAGTACCTGAAGACCAGGAGAAAACGACATTCACATTCACCTGTCGGTTTGGGATGTATGCTTTTAGACGAATGCCCTTTGGTCTATGTAATGCACCGACTACGTTCCAATGGTGCATGTTTTCCATCTTTTCGGATATGATGGGTAACTGTTTAGAGGTCTTCATGGATGACTTTTCGATCTACAGTGATGGGTTTGATGCTTGTCTTGACTGCCTATATCGTGTACTTTAGCGTTGTATAGAGGTCAACCTTGATATATCTTGGAAGAAGAGTCATTTCATGATGTCAGGGGTGATCCTTAGCCACATTATCTTTAACAATGGCATGGAGGTCGATCCAGCCAAGGTAGATATCATCAAGAAACTCAATCCACCATCCAATTTACAACAGTTGCGGTCTTTTTTGGGGCATGTCGATTTCTATCGATAGTTCATTCAGGACTTCAATCGTATTGCCTGACCGCTTACTGATTTGTTGATGAAAGACACTGAGTTCATTGTAGACGATAAGTGTCTAACATCATTTGAGACTCTCAAGGGATTAGTTGTTGAGCCTCCTGTCCTTCAGCCATCTGATTGGTCTCTCCCATTCGAGGTCACGACGGATGCTTCTGCGTTTGCCATAGGGGTTGTGGTAGGACAAAGTAGGGATGGATTACCATTTGCCATTCACTATACTAGTCGGACTTTGGATGCTGCTCAGCAGAATTACATTGTGACTGAGAAGGAGATGCTAGCCGTAGTCTTTGCTTTGGATAAGTTTAGATCTTACATTCCTGGATCTAGAGTGACTATATACACGGATCACACCCCCATCCGATACCTCATGGCAAAGAAGGATTCCAAAGCCAAATTAATGAGATGGATCCTTATACTCCAGGAGTTTGATATAGATATTAAGGATAAACCTGGAGTCAAGAATATGGTGGTGGATCACATATCCCACTTAGATAACCTTGAGGATTCTGATTAGATCACACCTATTACAGAGATATCTCAAGACGAGGCAATTCTTGCTATCATCTCACTTCCATGGCACGCTAACATTGTGAACTATCTTATTTCTAAGAAAGTTCCACAAGGTTAGCCCAGACAACGACTTGAGATCTTCCTTGTGAAGGCCAAGTCGTACCATTGGGAGGATCCCACCCTTTACCATTAAGGGGGGGGGGTTAGTGTCTGGCATCGATGTAATCCTCACTTACTACCATAATCTTGAGGAAAGAGGACATCACTCTGGGAGGACAATACAGAAAGTTCTCCAATCTAGTCTTTCATGGCCTACCCTCTTCAAGAATTCTAATGAATTTATAAAGAGGTGCACTGACTGTCAGAGGATGGGAACTTGTGGACAGCGTGATATGTTGTCGATGCAGCCTATTCACTTTTGTGAGGTTTTTGACACATGGGCATCACTTTCATGGGTCCATTCCCTAAGAGTCAGGAATGCTAAGATCGTATGCAAACTTTTGAGGAAATATATCATTTCACGTTTTGGGATACCTAAAGTTTAGATTTGAGATGAGGGAAATCACTTTATCAACGATAAGGTAAGGGACCTTGCTAACGAGTTCAGCATTGACCATCGAGTTGCCACTCCATATCAACCTCATACTCATGGTCTTGCTGAAGTATCGAATTAGGAGATCAAGACTATATTGGAGAAGGTTGTCCGCCTAAATCAAAAGGATTGGTCATATCTTTTGGACTCAGTTTTGTGGGCCTATAGGACTTCCTTCAAGATACTTTTGGGTACATCTCCCTTTCATCTCGTTTATGACAAGCTATACCATTTACCTGTGGAAATCATGCACAAGTCACTCAGAGTTATTATTGGATCTCAAAAGTATAGGAGATCAGAGAAAAGTAGAATTGGTATCCCTGGAGGAGTAGAGAGAGACAATCTTTTCGAGTAGCCTACAATATAAGGATAAAGTTGGCTTCAAAAAAATATAAGGATAAAGTGAAGATATGGCATGATTCTCATATCAGCCATAAATAGTTTGAGTTGAATCAGAGAGTATGTCTATTTAATGCCAGGTTAAGATTATTTCCGGGGAATTACAAAGAAAATGGAAGGGAACATACTTGGTGGAAAGGGTGCACAACAACGGAAGCATCGATATATCTGAGTTGTCATCTGATTCCACCTTTCGGGTTAACAGTCAGTGCCTGAAGCCATATATTAATCATGATTTGTTGATCATTAACGTTTCCCCTATTCATTCCGTATGAGATGTGTTCTTTGGCACACATAATTTGCATCTCATACCTGATTACCACTTCTTCTCCATAGATGTATAGATCTAGATTGTACATATCATACATTCTTTTAGTCTGATCCCCCGTCTTCATCTTATGATTATGTTATACTTTGGGTGTGCTTTACCCTAAGTATATGGGGGGTATCAGACCTATGATTATTAATTTGATTCTTCTTACCTCTTTTGCTGCCTATTGATGAGAGTCCAATCAACTAGGGTTAAGTATCAAAATATATAAATGGTCGTTGCGACCCCAATCAATGGATTAACTCAACGAGAATAATAAACCATTCGAGAATAATATATCAATGAAAAGTAATGTAAGCGATCTTCGCTATTTTAATTTACCGCGTATAGTGACCATGGCTGAACACAAGGAGCACGATTAAAGAATTCAGTAGTCAAATTTTTAAGAAAACAATTTTTAGTGGTTTTTTATTTTCCAATTTTTTGATTTTCAAATAAGCATAATATGCATAAGGGAAGAAACATTACACCACACTATTTTTGTATTTTTCAAAATATTCAGAAATACTCAGAAAATTGCAAAGAAAATATTTTTGGATTTTATAATTTTGAAAATATTTTTGATAATTTTTCCATGGTTTTATGATGTTTTTGTGATTTTATAAAAATCAAACAGTGACAAAAATGACAAATAGTGTACAACTAAGAGTAATTTGCAACTTAAAATTAATTTAAGTCCCAAAACTCCTCGGAATTATTTTTATCGGAAAATATAGACAAATATCCACAAATAAGAACTGAAATCACTGTTTTTGGATTTTTCTATAATTTTGTATGATTTTTATAAAATTTATGGTATTTTGCAAATTTTTTGATTTTATAAATAATCAATGTGTGAAAATTGGTAAGAATATAAAAGATAATGAAATACAACTAATATAATTTTTTGGAATTTTTCAGGCAATATTTGATTTTTAATGATTTTTCAAATTTCAAGCAGAGAAAATGACATTATTTTTGAATTTTTAAAATATCAAATAACTATAAAATGCAATGAAAGTTTTATACAATGAAGAGGAACAAGTCAGGAGCATAACATGATTTTTTTCATAATTTATTGACTAATGAAAGTGTTTATTTCAAGAAGAACAAGCATACAATATAAATGTCTGGAATTGTAGGGACTTGTTAGCAATTATTTAATGTTTCTGCATTAAAAGGTAACGGGAAAGTAAACAGGGAAGAAGTCGCAATTTGTCCAAAGAACGCGTACGCCCCACATGACTCTTTCTAGCAGGGCGTTTGTGTAATTTATGAAACCTTCAAGGGGTCTTTGCAATTTACCCGGATTTTTTTTAAAATCCCCTAGGGTTCCTGTAAGTGTCTCTCCTTTGTTTCCTTCTAACAAAATGGGAAAAGGGGCCAAAGGGCACCGTCGCCCCTCTTTTCTCCTCTAAGTCGCACGGCGGCGCCAGTCGTTGAGATGGCGGCGACCTTTGGCCGTCGACGAGCGTGCAGGCGGAGGAGTATGGCATCACGGTGGGTGGCCAGCGTAGGTGGGATAGTGCGGCCGGAGATGTGATGGTGATGGATCTGGACGTTCACCCCACGGTTGCGGTCCTGCGGAGGAACACGAGGAGGCGCAGGAGGGGGAGGTGACACACGCCCCCCAGCCTTGATTTGGGTGGAGACGCTCTGTCGTGCGTGGGATGTTGTTAGCGGGGGAGGAGGATGGACTCCCTGTGCTAACGTCGATCGGCGAGGAGATGTGATGGCGTGAGCAATGGAGGGCGCCGCTTGTGGCTAGGCGGAGCTCCTAGCATGAGCGGCAAAGGGCGAGGCAAAGCCGTTGAACGATGGAGGGGGAGGCGACACACGCCCCCCAACCTCGATGTGGGTGGTTGGGTTGAAGATGGTCGAGGAGGCAGCCATCAATGGAGGCGGCTCCTGGAGGAGCACCGGGCGTGGTCGGACGTGGATCTAGTGATGCAGTGCTACCGGCGAGGGCTAGCGGCTGCCGCCCCTTTTTTATTATTTTTTATTTTTTGTTATATTTTATTGTAAACCTGCAGGAGATATATGTAAATAAAAATGTTTATTTTTATTTTATTCTTTTTAAATTTTTTATTCCTTTTTTTATTTTTAAAATTTCCCGCAAAATAAATGTTAGAGAAAGTATAAGTTTTTTATTTTTATTTATTATTATTATTTTATACTTAAATGAGTATATGAGAATGACGGCTTGATCCAAGAAAATCCAAACACAAAAGAACGTCAGTGGATGCAGATCCCGCGAATGGAAGATAGATCCGAGGATCCGACCACCATGCGTGATCGGATGTAAGAGGTTGTGAGAGATATAATGTGAAATGTAGGGATCTCGGTTTAAGATGAAAAATCGAATTCGATGGTTGATCAAATCGGGATGGAGAATTAGCTACGATAAAAAGGTTAACAATGAAATGTCTATGAAATTAAATCTAAAATTAATCTAGAAGAATAATAAAAAAATAAAGTGGTTCTCACCTTGGGATCGGACACGTCGTGATGGCCTCGACGAGGACTGTCACCGGATGGTTTTGAGGCTGGGCACCCTTCTGCGATAAGAAGTTATTGGAGATCGGGCTCTTCTCCACCAAAGATTGATCAAGAGCAAATGAGGGAGGAGGAGCTCAATAAAAAGAAGAAAAAAAAAGGATATAATAACAAATAAGGAATGTGTTTAGTGGTTAATTTAATAAATATAATTAATTAATTAAAAACTAAATTCGTAATTAAACAAAATAATTAAAATATTTAATTTACAAAATTTAATTAGACCCCCTAATGGTGGTTATTTAAGGTATAAAATCAAACTTTATATACATGGTAGGTTTTCAAACAAATAAATGAATTAAATAAAAACCCAAATTTTCGTGATTATATTAATTTAGTTAGTTAAGGTTAGATATTATTTTTTAGGTGTTTTTTTATATAAGGAAATTAGTTATATACAAATAATATATGCACATAGTATAATATACACATGTACAAATAATGAAATTATTTTTAAATTTTTTAAAAATTTTGTTTTTATTTTTTAATAATGAAGAAAAATATTTGCAATTAAATACATTATGTGTAAAAATAAATGTGAATAAATATATACAATAAATAAATGATGAAATTGCAATAACCACCCCAGAAAATTGACTTTTCAATCGTAACTCCAAAAATTATGAAACCACAACCATTTTAAAGATAATTAAATTTAGAGTACAATGAAGTGAGTTTGATTCCATTTGAGTTCGTATGGAGCTGAAATTGATCTTTCATTTGTCACTTTATGCATTTTTCTGAGTGTGGTTACTTTTATTTTGTACATTACTTTATTTCACAATTATTTTTATTATTTACAAAACATTTTTATTTACAAATTTTGTTTAGAAAATGATTAATTTGAGGTCAATTTTTATACAAATAAAATAGTGCAATTTTTGTACAAGTATACAAGGAAAAATATTTAAAAATTATTTTTTGGATTTTTGGGTTAAAGACCCCATCTCCCCCTACTTTATTCCTAGTCGATCAGATCAAGTTTTGATCTTCTCTTGGGGTTCAAGTCAGTCTACATTTATTTCATAAATACATCCTTTATTTTCTTTTCTTTTCTTTTTTTTCTTATTTATTCTTTTAAATTGAATAAAAAAGTGCTAAAAATTCATATTTAACAAATGCATGCAAAATGGTAATTTCATGAAATTAGTAGGTATTTACAAGTATTTGACTAAGGAAATAAAGCTAAAATAAAAGAATAAAGGCGATGAATCGTGGATTCATCATTCCCCTATACTTTACCTTTGCTATTCCCTTAGCAAACACTTATTTGAAAAGATAATTGAAAACAAAAATAAAAAAAGGAAAAGGAAAGAAGTTAGAACAATGTTGACTTTTAAACTTTTCATAAAATTAAAGTATAGAGCTCAGTCAGACCTTTGGATTATTAGTGTGGTAGAACCTTAATGGGAAATGGATTTAAAACCGAACAGTCTCTAAGTTCCACAAGACTCCTATTCAAGTCTCCTCAACAATCAGGTCAGAATAAGTCTACATGCACAAATTCTTATGACTATGAATCTTTACTTGTACAGTGTAAGTGAAATATAGTTCCTTATCTCAAAAGTAGCAAAGAAACAACCTCTCTCAACAAGGTAACTCTAGTCCCCGGTCTACCAACTCTTTCCTCGAGGAGCGGGGATATTCCCTTTTAAGTTCAAGTACAACCAACTCAAGAAGAGGACATGGAGAAAAGAATGGATGGTAACCAGTGTAGCTGCCTATCCTTGGACGCATGATTAGTGTAGCCAAGTCATCCGCTGCAAGCTTACAAAAAGTTGACTTTGAAGTTCTTATTCTTTTTTTACTTGTATATATACTTTGGCAGGCATTTTACTTTTCAATCAGGCTTGTCCACTTTTGTATATTTTGCATTTCTTCTTTTCTCTCTTTTTTTTAAATATATACAAGGTGCATCATGTACATGAGGAGTTTTTCCTCTTGAGCCAATAGACCATCCCTCTTTTGAAGCATTATTGCAACCCCACAACATCCTGTCTTTAGACCTCAACATCGCCAGACCAGGTTGAGACGCATCCCTCCCTAGAGAAGGACGAGAGGTTCTCCCTAGATGTACTACCCTCGTATGCTACCCTAAGCCAAAAGATTATGCCCCCTCACTACCTCCTCCATGAAGAGCTACGTGTAGAATGCTTGTCCAAGATAAGCCACGGTCTGAAAGAATCATGCGTGTGTTGTTAAATATTCTACTTAGACTATGAGAACATAGTCTTATGGACTCAAAGAATTAAGTCACTTGGACATGAAAAGTCTTAACTCCAATTCTTATAAGGTTCCTCTAAAATTAAGTGGACTAAGGTCCAACTAAGCTCCATTCTTCAATTTTATTCCAGACTTAGTTTAAATTTCAATATTATCTAGAAAAATGCACATGCTTATGCAAGAAATATGTACAATGCAAGAAAGCATTTTTTATACAATTTTCTAATTTTGAACTTTTTATGGAATAAAAAATGATGCACATGTGAGCAGAAAGATTTTTTTGGGGAATTTTCATATGGAAATTTTTATAGACTTTTGGTTTTGTAGTTTTTAAGGATTTTTTCACGAAAAAGGGTTATTAATATACAAGTATATACAATATTTTATGTTTTTTAAAATAAGGGTTAGGATTAGTAGATACGATACACATATTTACACGGGAGTGAGTTAATTATTTATAGGAATTAGGCAGAGAAATAATTTATACAAGTATATACATACATTTGGAATGTTTTTTTGTGTGATGCATATATTCCTCAAACTTATTTGAAAATAATTTTACAAATAATTTTGAAAACTATAGTACAAAATAATTTTGAAACAATTTTACAAATATTTACAAACATTTGAAAACTATTTTGCAAACATTTTTCAAATAGTATATATAGATTTTTTTTTTCAAAATAATTTTTCAACCAGTTTCAAAACATTTCAAATAGTTTTACAAAATAATTTTATTTCACATAAAGAAAAGAAATTTTTTACAAGACAAAATTTTTTTAACAAGGTTGCAAATATTTTTCAAAATATTTTTCAAATAGTTTTTAAAAATTTTTCAAATAGATTTCAAACTATTTTCAAAATATTTTTCAAATTATTTTAACATTATTTATTAATACGTGTACATAAAAAGAATTTTGAGGAAATATCTGCATCTTTTTATTAGTTGATTTACTGAATTTTACAAGTATTTATACAATATTTTAGCCATATTAAAAAATACAAAAGTACAAGTTATGGCTAAAGTATATGTAGGATATACGACACCCCCTATACTTAGCTCGAACTATGTCCTCATAGTGGCCAGAGAGCGACAAAGGAAGACATAACTTGTGCTGAGTATTGGGAAGTGAAAAGAAGGCTATACAACAATGACGAATGAAAGAATAAAATCAATAGAAGTCGATGAACCCCCTATACTTAGGATCAAGAAATCCCTAGTATAGAAAATTGTACATAAGGGGAAAACCGAGGAGTAGGATGTATAGATACTACCTCTCCTATACTTAGGGTGAAATATCCCTAAGTATAGGAAGCAAAAAAGAGGTAATATAATCAAATAGATAATCACAAGTCTGACACCCTCCTATACTTAGGGTAAAGTACACCCTAAGTATAGCATAATCATATGATGGAGAAGAGATGTTAGACAAAAAGAATAAATGTTAAGGACAGAATGGATCTATACAAGACAATGTTGAGGTGCCTCTCAACAAGAGCTAGAGTTTACACCCCTAGTTGGGTGCAAAGTCTACGATAATGTTGTATTAAGGTTCATGATGATATCTATGAGGTGAATATTGTATTGTCATTGTCGTCTCAGTTGGAGAACAACAACAAAATCAACAGTGTAGATGATGACACCCAAATAAATAATCAGGAGGGTGTCTGCTACAATGAAAGGAAAAGACAATGTATGATTATACTCCTATAGTACACAAGAAATCATCAGCTCAAGGTCTGAATGGAGTGATTTGATGGAGCTGAAGAAATCGAACGTGGAGAAGGAAGGATCAGTCATGGAATCCTCGACGTTAATCATCGTCTTAAGAAGGTATGGAAAGCCATGATCAGGAGACTCACTAAAAAGGCTCATACCCAATGCATGTAATGTAGAGAAATTAGTAAAATAATCGAATACCTCAAAGATCGGGTCATCCTGATGAGAGTTGTCGAGGTAAGAAAACTCATACTCATGATAAAAAAACATCAAAGACTCGGTCTCGTGATCTGACAGGTCGGATACACTCCCAGAAAGTGAAACCGAGTACGCAGGGTACGTGGCATCCTCCCGCAGATAATCCTTGGGGAGTAATGCAAAATCATTGGTGAGGAAAGAGGAATCATGATCGAACTGGGGACCTATGTTGCCAAATATCAGGTCCCCCAAAAATGTATCGACATCATCAAATGAGAACACATGGCTTAATGACGGGACTATATAGGTCTGTCAAATCAAAATGGTGTCCCTCATCAAGCTCTCTATACTGAGATGGATACAAATGTGTATTTCAATGAGAGGATCCTTTGAAGAATGGACACTGAATCAGTGGGACATGGACACTGAAATGACTGAATGGACGACGAAGATGTGGGCTCCTCCTCCATTTCTTGGGATAATATCATATCTAGAATCCAAGAATCTTCGACGTGAAAGTGCGGGACTGGCTCAAAATCTGGTTGTGGGAACTCAACCAATGTCCGGCTCTAGAAACTCACAATGGTGATCAACATGTTCGTCATCTGAAATGTCATATCCCCATCATTTGTGCTGTCTAAATCGGCACATCCTCTGACTGGTGTGTGTTGTCTAAATCGGCATGAAGTGTCACACACTCAACTGGTGCCATATCCCCATCATGTGTTGTCTCTACAGTAGAACATCTGATGAATATGGAATGTCCGAAAGTGCTCCCAAGATGGTCTCAAATAAATCCATGTAGGGACTCTGGTGTGAACCACGACACGAAGTAATGACTAGTGCAATCTGTTCTGCGGTCATCCCCCTCATGGAGATCTGAACAAGGTTAGACCTCGAGATTATGTGATCTTTAAATCTCCTCAATAGGTCAACAAAGCTAAGCCATGAATCTATCAATGACTCCTGGGGGTCAACTGAAAAATCTTGAATACAAGACCGCATCAACTCTTCTCTATAATGGGGGTAAAATATCTGCAAAAATAACCCCCGAAGGTCACTCCATGTAGCAATCTTCCTCCCCAACTCTCTATGCTATCTCAAAGCTCTAGTCTGAAGTGAGAAAGGCAAGGTCATCATCTGCAACTCCTCAAAAGTGATATATGAATATGCTCATGATCCACGACACTCCTCAAACTCAGTAAGATTCACAATGTGAAAAATGTGTTTAATTATATTTTTGGTCTTGATTTTCTAACATTGATGTAAATTTGGATCCTTGTCTCCCCCTAATTTTTTATTTTGTCGACCAAGTCAATATTGACCTAGTCTCAAGGTTAGGATAAGTCTGTACATAATATTGTCCATCCTTATTTTCTTTTTATTTTCCTTTTTATTTTTATTATTTTATTATAAAATAAGTTTAAATATATAATATTATTATTTATAGTTAGAATGATAGTTAGTTGGAATTAGTGAATATTTACATGCATTTCACCAAGGATTTTAGCCAAAATGAAAGAAAAAAGGCAATGAATCATGGATTCATCATTCCCCTATACTTTACCTTTGCCAGTCCTTACACTTATTCTATAACCAAAGTGCCAGCAAAAGGAAAATTAAAAAGGAAAATAAAAGAACTTAAAACATGCTTGTTTCTTTAAATCGAATCTCACTTCACCCAAAATCTAGAACTTGGATTTAGACCTTTGGATTATTAGTGTGTCTAAAATTAGGATTTATGTTTCGACAACCCAAAAGTTTCACAAATCCTCATCCAGGTTTACCTTAACAACTAGCTCAGATCCACCCATCTATCACGCAAACTTTTCAGCTTTGAAAGCAATTTTTACTGTGTGTGATAGATTTTAGATCTTCCTTTTTAAAGAAGAGAGGAAACCGCACATACCAGTAATACACTCTCATTAGGCCCTCATCCAGCTACTCGATCCTCGAGGAGGGGGGTATTTCCTTCTAAGGTCAGGTCGTATTGTGTCTACAATCGAGTAGAGAGAGAAGTAAGAAGAATGAGAAGATAACTGGAGTGTAATCCGTGTAATCACATCTCCTGTGAAGCCTGGCCAGTTTAGCCAAGTCTCCACTAAGATCATTTCCCTAGTTAAGGCTCCGATAAAATGCTTTTTTAGGCCCGATCGAGCTCTGTCCTTTGTTTGTTCTCATGAATTGGTTTAGGAAAATAAATTCATTCTAACTTTCTTTATTTTTCCCTTATTTTTCAAATAAGTGTTTGCTAATTGATTAATAAAGTTTAAGTATAGGGTGTTGATGAATCCATGATACATTAATATTCTTTCTGCATTTTGACTTAAAACCTTAACAAATACATGAAAATAGTCATTAATTTCCATCATTTAATAGAACCATATTCATGAATAAAAATGCACTTTTATGCACAAAAACATGTAAACAAATAAAAGAATTAAAATAATGAATAGAAAAGAAGTCAGATTGTAGATATATATGTATAATGACTTATAAAATAAATATAGTTGTAAGATATATTTATAACCTAATCTCCAGACCAAGTTAGCATGGATTGGTCAACAAACTAATAAGTAGAGGGAGATAAGGAAAGAAAACAATAATAAATAAATAATTATTTTGTTTTATTTTTATTTTTAATAATGAATAAAATATTTACAATTATTGACATTATGTTTAAAAAATATGAATAAAGATATACAACAAATAAATAGAGAAATTACAATAACCACCCAAGAAAACTGACTTTTCAACCGTAAGTTCAAAATTTATAAAACCACAATCAATTTAAAGATCATTAAATTTAGAGTAAAATGGAAGTGAGCTTGATTCAATTTGGGTTCATATGGAGCCGGAATTGATCTTTCAATTATCACTTTACAGCTTTTTCTGTGTGTGGTTACTTTTATTTTGTTTATAGTTTTATTTTTATAATTAATTTTATTATTTACAAACATTTTTATTTAAAATGTTTGTTTAAAAAAATATTTAATTTGAGGTCAATTTGTATACAAATAAAATAGAGTAAGTTTTGTACAAATATATAAGGAAAAATATTTACAAATTATTTTTTTGGATTTTTAAATTAAATACACCATCTTCCCGTACTTTATTCCTGGTCGATCAGGTCAAGTCATGACCTCCTCTTGGGGTTCGGGTCAGGCTGCATTTATTTCATAAATACATCCATTATTTTTTATTTTCTCTTCTTTTTCTTTTCGTCTTTATTCTTTTATTTTGAATAAAAAAGTGTTAAAAATAGATATTTAATAAATGCATGTAAAATGGTAATTTCATGAAATTAGTAGGTATTTACAGGTATTTGACTAAGGAAATAAATCTAAAATAAAAGAATAAAGGCGATCAATCGTGGATTCATCTCCTATACTCAGGGATAGTATACCCTAAGTATAGGGGAGGTAACACTTGTACATACTATTCCTCAGTTTTCCCCTTGTGTATAGTCTTCTATACTTAGCATTATTTGATCGTAAGTATAGGGGGACTACCGATCTCTATTCTTTTCTTTCTTTAATTCGTCGTTATAGTATAGCATTCTTTTCACTTCTCCATACTCAAAACGAGTTATGTCTTCTTTCATCGCTCTTGGATCACTGTGAGGACATCATTCGAGCTAAGTATAGGGGGTATCGTATATATTGTATATATACTTTAGCCATAACTCGTACTTTGAGCACTTTGTGTATATAAATAATATGGCTAAAAACAACATAATAATATGGCTAAAAATCACAAAAATTTTAAAACTTTTATCTTACATAAATGTTTGTAAACACTCTTATAAAAAGTTTTTGTAAAATCATTTGTAAAATTGTTTGTAAAACTTTTGTAAAAACTATTTTTGTACAAATGTTTGTAAAATGTTTTGATTATAAAAACATCTGTAAATATTTGTGTGTCAAAGATATGTATATAGTACAAATTTTTTGAAAAATATTTAAACAATAAATTTTTGCAAAATTTTGTTTGTAAATGTTTGTAAAAAGATTTTGCAAACCTTTTCCTTCATGCATTCAAAAATTTCCATAAAAATGCATATTTTGAAAAATGTTCAAAAGGTGTTTTTGTACATTTTTGCTTGTGTATTCTTCTGAATCATGGTTGACATTTAAAGTAGTCTAGAATTAAATTGGAAAATAGAGCTTGGTTAAGACCTTAATCCACTTAACTTTATAGGATTTGGAGTTAAGACTTTTCAGGTCCATAGTGACCTAATTCTTTGAGTCCACTAGGCTATGTTCACATGTCATCTTGATGAGCTTAAGTAGAACACTTAACAACGCACACATGACTCTCAGAGACAATGGCTTGACTTGGACACACACCTTGCACGTAGCTCAACACAGATGAGGTGGTGAGGAGGAAGAATTCTTTAGCTTGGGGGTAGCATACGAGGGTAGTACTGCTAGCAGGAACCTCTCGTCTTCCTTTAGGGAGGGATGTGCATCTTAACCTGTTCTAGTGCATTGAGGTCTAAAGACAGGAGAATGTGGGTTGCAATAATGCTTCAAAAGAAGGATAGTCTACTAGCTCAAGAAGAAAAACTCCTTATGTATATGATGCACCAAGTAGATTTGTTGTACATATGCACATCAAAAAAATGTGGCAAAATCAAGAAAAAATCCAAAAAAGGGACATGCCTGATTGAAAATAAAATGTCTGCCGGAGTGTATATAGTGAATAACGCAAAGCTAATGTATTCCACCTTCTCATCTCATGAAACTTGCAGCTAGAGACTTAGCTACAATGGTTAAGCTCCAATGGATACGCGGCTACACTGGTCACGATCCATTCTCTTCTTTCCCCCTCTTCTTGAGCTAGTTGAACTTGAACTTAGAAGGGACTACCCCTCTCCTCGAGGAAAGATCTGCTAGACTGAGGGATTAGAGTTACCTTGCTGAGGGAGGTTGTTTCTTTGTCATTTCTGAGATGGGGAGCTACATATCACTTACACAATACAAGTAAAAATGCATAGTCATTAGAGTTTGCTTATGTAGACTTGTTCTGACCAGGTTATAAAGGAGTCCTGACCATAGAACTGTGGAACTCAAAAGCTATTGAGTCTTAAACCCATGTCCTATAAGGTTTCCGCCAAACAAATAATCCAAAGTGACTAAGCTCCATACTCCAATTTAATGAAAATAAGTTTAATAATCAACTTAATTCTTTTTCTTTTCTTTTCATCTTGTTTTCATTTCATTTTCAAATAAGTGTTTGCTAAGGGACTAGTAAAGGTAAAGTATAGGGGGATGATGAATATATGATTCTCATTCTTTATTGTTTTATTTTAGCTATTTTTTTGAGCAAACCCGTCTATAAGTATAAGTACCTTTAAATACAATAACTTAGCATTTTGCATGACATTATTAATATCTCACATTTAGCATTTATTTTACAAAAATAAAAACCCCAAGAGAAGGTCAATTTTTGACCCGATCGCAAAGAAAAGATATAGAGAGAGATAAGGGTACACTATGTACTGTACATATCACCTATAACTGTACAAATTATAAATATACAATCATTTTTACACACTTGTATATAGCCATAGAAATAACATAAAAATAAAGTAAAAATTAGAAAAACAAAAAAAATAAAATCTAACAAATCCTTGTACAAAAGATACATGTATATAATACATTAGCTATTTATTTTACCACTTTAATTAATTTATAAAAATAAAATAAAAATCATTTTGAATCCTTTAAATTATTTAGTAAATAAATAAAAATAAAAAATGTAAAAATTATAAAAAATACTTGTACGCAATAAATAGGTATATTATACATGTATATAATATCACGCTTTGAATACCTTACTTTATTTTTTCATAATAATAATTAAAAATCACAAAAAATAGCTTATATAATAATAAAAAAATTTCAGGTCCTCCCTCGTGCCGTCAGAGCTCCTTTTCGAATTTCTCCTAATCGGATCCAACCATTGATTGTTTTGATTCATGTGCTCGATTAAAGCCCTAATATTCACGGCCCTTGTAGATCCCTAGGCGTAGCAGGATCACCCTAGGGTTCCGCTCCATGCTCCGATCTTCTTGGACCTTCGAGCATCCCATAAATACCCTCTTCCACTCCTCCGGCTCTGGAGCTCAATCCGCGCACCACCACAAACCCCTATCTACTTTCAAGAGAGTGACTGCTCCTCGGAGGCGCCCTTGGAATGTTGTCTGGAGGTCTGAGTAGCGCAGCTCGTCGCGTCACCAGAGAGCCACCGCGAGAAGCCTCTTAGCCTATCGCAGCTTGATTGAGGCCATAACTCAGCCATCCACCTTCGCCTGGAGTTCATGTTTTCATCAGTACCTTCAGGTATCATCCATACCCTCCACACTTCCCGTTTCGATTCATCTTTGCACTTCATCGCCGTCGTCGGTTCCTTTTCTCTGACCAACTAGTCAGAGCCTCGCAACACCAACATTTCTGCATGGATCTACTCCTCGACTTACCTCGCACCTTCTTACGCAACAAGATCACCATTAGGCTCCCCCATCATAGCAAGATTTGTTGGACATGCGAGCCCACGGCGAGCCATTATGCAATAAATGTTATTGCAATTCACTCCTTAAAACTGAAATAAAGAGTACATAATTTGCATAATAGGTCCCTTAGTACAATTAGGGTTATGTACCATGGCCATCTCAATGATCATACAGCTGTTGATTCAATTATTGAATCATAGAGGCCGGTGCTTAGATGAATATCTAATGAGTTAGATTGAGGACTCATCGAGCACCGTCAAATGATCGTTAAGAGATGATCTCCAACCTGAGTAGGAGATGGCAATCCTTATCTTTAAAGGCTGATATCTGACCGACCTCTTGATGCAGGTCCTCTGCATAGGAATAGAGATTTGGAGGTGTCAGACTAGTTAGGTCAAAGAGTTGACTTAACGAGATCGAGATAACCGAAGTCCTATATCATATGCTGTCATGATATAGGCACACATCCTCTGACCGGAGACAGATGTGTTACTATATGTCTGAATATGTACATTTGGCAGACCAATAGGTTGATGACCTAATCAAGATCTACACACCGGCGCGCTGGTGTGCATGTAAGGGTATATGAGTAATAGGATCTCTCAAAGGGAACATACATGTTCATTCACTGAATCGGAAGACATGAGCTCACTCATGAGATATTGGGAAGAATCAAATTTCGTGCACACGGTCGTCTCGCTTTGGAAGCTTGACTGAATTTGTAGGTTTGATATATACTTTTGGAAAGTATATGATCAAGACCTAGGTATGATATATGCTTTTGGAAAGTATATGATCGATACCGACTCCCAATGATCGAATGAGAAACTTACTGATAAAACCATGAAGTAGACAATATAAAGTTGATCCAATACTTCGGGTTTAGTCGGAGTCTTCCAGTATGCAGGATGTACAGGTATTGGGAATACCTGAGGGTGATGTGATCATAAACGATTGTATAACCATGACGCTTCCATTCCTAGGGAGTGATGAAACGGGTCTGGATTTTAGTGACTCCTCTCAGTAGAGAAGTGATCTGATCTTGGTCCAAGTGTTGGACATTGATCTGAATGTGATTCAGATACAATGAGAAGATTAGATTTACGGTCTTGATTTAATCAAGCATCTATGGGAGGCCCGCGATCTGGATTTGAGATACGATCTCAATATCCATGTCACTATACATGGAACAATACAATCACCCTGTCTTTATCTCCAAGTATCTACGGAGAAAGCGCATTATCCTTGAAGGAGTTCATGGATAATTTTATTGTTGATTTATGTGTCCGAGCATTGAGAAAATGGATAATTAAATGCGATTTAATTATCATGATTAATATGAATTTGATTCATATTATAAAGAGAGCTATCTTAGATAATTAAATGTGATTTGATTATCAAAGATGTAAGTAATGTGAATATGATTCATATTATTTGAACACAAGAGAATAGAGATCCAAGATGATTAAGTGTGATTTAATTATCATGGATATGAATAATGTGGATAGCAATATCCATATTAGTCATATATATTATAAATATGATTTATAATATATAAGAGAGAGATGTTTGTAATTTACATTTATTAATTAGTTATTGATGTGAATTGGATTCACATTGAACATTAAATTGAAAAATGTAATTTACATTTTATTTTGGGTTGTGAATGTGATTCACAAATTTTTAATGGCAAGATTGCAAAGTCTACAAAATAATTGTGAATTATTTTTGTAGAATAATATCCAACAAAAGTTGTTGCATAATCTTGGAGATTACATTAAAGAGACGAGAGCCACCTTCCATGTATATGGAGTGGACGGCCACCACTCCTATTTGGAATGTGTGGCCGTCCCCTCCTTCCAACATGGAAGGAGGCACTCTCTCTCCTATGATCTCAAGAGATCTTGATTTAATTTGGTAATTAAATTATGTTGATTTATCAACATATATTTAATCTAAATTAAATTAATTGTTGTTGGTTTTACCAACACAAATCTTGACCATTAAAAGAGACACAATCAATGAGAGCCATTGGATTTGTGTTGTCCCATGGATTGAGATCCATGGATCCCAAAACCCTATAAAAGGAGAGGCACCCCATTGCTCTTCCTTACACACAATGCTTGAGAAGCATATCTCACTCTCTCTCTTTCTCTCTCTCTCTCCCTCTCATGGCCTCCACCATGGATGCCCTAGAGAGGTTCTCCATCGCCGCAGCGTCGTCGTTATGCTGCCCGATGGTTTGCTCGTGGAACTCCGTCTACTTCAGCGTGCCTTACTCGTGAAGAAGACGTTGGATCTCGTGTGTCGAGATCAGGAGATCCGCTACTTGGATTATCAACATGGATTGCGAGAAGAACGCGGTTCATCCCCGCGCTCGCAAGCATCTCCTCCGTCGGATCGGACTTGAGACAGGAGGTCTCTTCGTTTAGAGACTTGATTGCAACCACGCTTGAAGAGGTAAACCTAATATTTGTTTGTGGTTTAGACGAAACGATCCGAGAAGTGTTCTTGGATCATGTGGTTTCGTCGCATAAAAAATTTTAATTTCCGCTGCATAGAACAACTAGTATGACTAGTCGTTCTTCGTCGTATTCGATACGATGATCACGCTTCCGTGATGCGCTTGAGGATCTAACCATATCCTTCAAGTGGTATCAGAGCCTTAGGTCGGTGGTTTTGGATACGATCCATAAACCGAGGACGACTTGGGTTCATTAGGGTATGCGAAAGTTTTCTTGCATTTCATTTTCGCATCTCTGTTTTGATATTATTTTCGGCACTGTTTAAATTGTTTAAACACGAAAATAATATTTGTATTTTATTACCCATTAAATAAGGAAACCGTAGGATCTGAGTTTGCGTGATTTCGATTCCGTTTGCTCTAGATATGCTCATTTTAGTGAACATGTATCCACTGTTTCGGGGACTGCGGATCATGACGTAATTAAGATGTTAATTGCGGATTTGAAACGCCTTGAAATGCGTGCAAATTACTTGGGTTCTGTTGTAAATCAAGTTAGCAAACTTTAGAAATTTACTTTTCTTAATTTGGATTTAAATTGATTGAGATATGATATTTTTTGTAAGTGAGGGTCACTGCTGAAAATACTTTCCTAATCAAGAACCTAGTGATTGTCATTTAATTAATTAGTGAAATTAAATTGTTTAATTTCCTGGAATAATTATGCATAAATATTTGTGAAATATTTAATGATAATTATGTCCTTAAATGACTTTGCCCTAACCAACAAATGATTAGATGTGATCTAGATCAAGATTGGTTACATGATCTACATGATCAACATTCCAACAAACATGTTGCTTGAATAGGACTTGGGATTTGTTTAGCAAATCTCATTATAATGTTAATCAAAAGTGTTTTGATTATTACTATATGGTATAATTTCGGTTGAAGAACCGATGATCATCTCAAGTACAAAATGATCTATTTTGCATTATCCTTTCCCGAGGTGGATATGGTGTCTAGTCGGAGAGCATTGGGGTTGCGGGTTGCAACGTATGTGGCCCGTCCCACTCTCGTTGGTACTGGCCATGACAGCGGGTAGGGTTAGTATAATGCTTAAGAAATCATGATGTATTTCTAATTATTAAAATTCGAAATAATACGTATTTGAGATAATACCATAATTCAAGTAATTATTAAAATGTTTGTTGGATATTAATTGGATCATTAATTTAATATGATTAGACTAATTGAAATCCAATTAAAATTAAAACACTCTATGAATAGAGATGTTATTTCCCTTGGAAGAATTAATCATAATGAATATGATTCATAATGATTAATTAGAATTTGAATATGATATGGAGGATCACAAAAGTGACATCCATGGTCTCCCGTCAAGGCGAAGGGTTCCGTCGCCAGATATTGTATGTAGGAGACGCCTGTCCGAAGTGACAGCTCCTGCATACGATCCGTTTGGATCGGGCTCTTCGCTTCTCGAAAGAGTAAGGACGTATGCGTAGTGACCCCAATATCGGGTCCTCATATTATTGGGGCGATATTGGATTGCGCATAGCGAGTTGTATTCCTGTTGATGGTTGGTTCAATTAATGACGGGTCAACATTGCCTTAGGGGTGGTGGGTCCGGGTGTTAAAGACCGAATTGGGAGATGCAAGTTGGACTTGCAAGGCGGAATGTGTTCCCGCTTCTTTTTATCCGAGTTGTAGGTTCTCATATTATTGGGATGCAACAAAAATAAGGAAGGAGATCCTAGATCTTGTTGAGATATAATGGTAAGTATATCTCTTACATTGAAAGTGATTAAGGGAATGAACTTTCAGTGTTGACAAGACAAGACAACTTTGATATAAAAATCCTAAATCAAAGTAAAATATATATTTATATATTTATGCAAATTTCTTATTTCAGATAATCCTTCATTAAAACCCACTCAATGATATACTCAATAATAACCAGTAAAATATCATGGATTGGACTCATGATCCAGATATTGTACTTGCAATTGGACACATAATGTATGTGGTTGCAATGTGCAAGTTTCCTCATAATATTGAGGAATGACAATTAAATAGATAATAGGACTACAACCTAGGGTTTGTATGTCTCTATAGTCTTGATCTCTCATCGGATGTACTTTGGAAGTGACATGTCGATGATGATCACAATTGTCAAATAATCCTTATAAAATTAATGAAGATATTCTGGCATACATATGTGCTCTTGACATTTAACATGAATGAGATGGTTCACTGCATCATGCAGAATGGTAGCTCTATAAGAGATGATGTATTCAAATTGTTTGAGTACCTACCTGAACCTATGTTTTAAGAGTTTATATGGATGTAGATGATGAGTGTCATCATTCTACTATCTATACTCTGGTCATTCATGAAGCTTCATAATATTCATATTGTATGAATTTAATGAAGCATGTATAAATGTTGAAATGCTCTTACATAAGAGATCCTTAGTCTTAAGCAATGGTTGCTTATAGATAAAGGGAGCATATTGGAAGCATGGGTTGGACCCGAGTAAGAAGTATGGTCAAAGAGTTGACTATACATCTATGACTTCCATATGGCATCCGAAGAGTTGGATGAATGCCAATACTGCAATAAGTTGATGTGTTGATAGTATGACTATCAAGTCTATATAGAATCCTTAGAGAAGGACTCGGATGGAGCATCGAATTAATCTACATAAATCATTGATAAGATAAAGTCAAATAATTCTATCTCAATCTTCTGATGACATTTGCAATAGGTTGCATATATTTTAGAAGATTGGAAAATTTGATCTTAAAGGTTTATAGTTATCCACATGGATATTGATGCAATTGTTGCAACAATCTCTGTTGGATTGATAGACTTGTTAATTTCAGTGGGAGAGTCCTTAGTCTTAGAGAATGCCTCTATGACCTAGATATAAGAATACACTCATTGTTTGTTTCTAAATGTTGGAAATAAACATGAATTCTGAGGTAGAACTATCATAAAGAGTTATGATGGAGATATTTCAGACAGTAATCTAAAATCTAGTGGACTCCACTAAATTAGAAAATTGATGAATGGCTCATTAACATTTCTAAATGCTGAAATTAAATCTTAAGATCAATATGAGGATGAAGATCATTTGACAATGATCTAGCATCAAGCTTTGGACATTTATTTATTGATTTGATCAATAGACTAGTAAGAGATGAAACTTTAGAATGTCTAAAATTTCAAAAACTTACATACTTATGAATATTGTATTCAAAGTAAAATGTCCAATATACCCTTCTTAGAGAAAGGTGTAAGATGCCAAGGTATTCAGGATCTCATGCATATTGATGTATGTAGATCATCTATATCATAGTAAGCATTATGGATATGTGATATCTGTTTATGATTATGTATGATATGAGATTTCTTCTCTTCACCTAAGAAACCTTTGAAATGTTCAAAGATTTCATTATTTTTGGTTTAAAACAAAAGTTTGAAGGAAGATAAAATGAATTTGATCTAATCTAGGTAGCAAGTACCTACTAGATAAATTCAAAGAATACCTTATAGAGATATGAATATCACTTCTATCTCAATCCTCCTAACACACCTTAACTCAATAGAGTTATAGGTAGATACAATTGGATCATGTGTGACATGATCTTATCAATGATGAATTTTAGCATAATTATCCCTTAGTTTCCAGGTATATATGTGTAGAAGAGACTACAATATATATGCTTAATATGATTCCATGCATGCAAGCTGGAATCTAGCACTTGAGAGTGCTACTTCATTAGAAAAATAAAGGATGGTCTTGGATACCTACTTTATGACCTTGAGATTCTTAAAATATCTCATCTCTGAGAATGTGATTCTTAGAGGTTGAGACTCTTGAGAATCAAGATAAAAATGAAGTGTAGGAACTCATTTAATCTTGAGAAGATAATGAGGCTCCTAAAATTGGAAACTAAGAGGACAATGAAAAATGAAACACTAATACCTCTTCAAATGAGTTTGAGGATGGATTCCATGTGTCAGAGAAATCTGACAATGATTGAACTTCATGTGATGAAGCTTCTGAAGATCATAGCATGGATAGATGGATGTTAGCAATAAAAGTCTAATGTAGACTTAATATGCAAGTGTTGTATATGGACCCTCGTGGATCCACCTATATGGGTAAAACCTGTAAAGGTGTAAATGGATCTTCAAGAGAAAGGGAACCTGATGAGAAGGTAGAGAGCTTCAAAGCACGGTTCGTAGTCATGAGCCACACACCGGAAGAGAAGACATTGCTTGCAATGAGACTTGCTCTTCGGCAACCATGCTTAAAATCATTAGAATATTGCTAACCTTAGCTACACAACTTGACTATTGCATCTTCAAGATGTAAGTCAATATTACATTCCTCTACGAATACCTCTTTGAGGATATTCACATGAAGTAGCCCCAGGGCTTCATGGTTGAGGAAAGCAAGGTGTGCAAACTAAGGAATCCATCTATGGACTCAAATAAGCTTCTTGAAGTTGGACCATAAGATTTGATGGAATTATAATTGTTATGATTTCAGATAGAATCTGGATGAGCCATGTGAAGCTTAGTGGGAGTGCCTTTGTGTTCATCTTGCTGAATGTAGATGATATCCTGATCATTTAAAATGATATAAGGATAATAATAAGTGTTTTATTATCTGGTTGTTCCATAACTTGAGATATGATCTCAAAGATACCTCTTAGATCTTAGTTCTGAGGATGTTCAGGAGCAAAGAGAAGAGGGTATTGGGATTGTCACATTAATAGTACGTCTTGGACATATTCCATTTTATGGAAAATTCCAAGAAAGGCTTCCATCCCTTAAGATATGGTACTGACCTTTCTAAAGGGATAGCACCTCAAAGAGTTGAGGAAGTGAATGCTAGAATTACTTGCCCTTGGGCATCAGTTCTGAGAAGCCGGGTATGTGCTAGAAAAGCCAGATGGCTGCCATGCAGTGGGAGTAGTAAACTGTTACTAATCCTACTATGGAAATAAAACACTTGGTTGCAGTAAATACAAAATCTTCATAGATGAGGAGATTTTTGAGATAGTGATCTCAAAGTCTTATCTTCAAAAGTTTAAGACCTTGTAGGTAGTGATCTATAAGGGTCTTAACCCTAGATACCTTTGGAGATAGAGATCTTCATGAATAAGGGTATTCTTATAAGGATTATGGAAATACTAGTTATAACAATTATTAAGCTATAGTATCAAGAACACTACAATAGCTTTAACAAGGTTGAGTATTGGTTGCATGAGATGCAACAATGACATTAGATGCGAGCACTGTTACTGGGGATATGTAAGCGCCGTAAAAGGACTTGGCATAATCTCGCAGGAACAGAGTGACTGATCAGCTTACCTAGCTATTTTCTAAATAGCCTATGATTGTCACATGAGTGTGGGTTTAAATGATTAGCCCATCAATGGCTCTTTGGGCTAGTAGGAGATTGTTGGACATGCGAGCCCACAATGAGCCATTATGCAATAAATGTTATTGCAATTCACTCCTTAAAACTGAAATAAAGAGTACATAATTTGCATAATAGGTCCCTTAGTACAATTAGGGTTATGTACCATGGCCATCTCAATGATCATACAGTTGTTGATTCAATTATTGAATCATAGAGGCTGGTGCTTAGATGAATATCTAATGAGTTAGATTGAGGACTCATCGAGCACCGTCAAATGATCGTTAAGAGATGATCTCCAGCCTGAGTAGGAGATGGCAATCCTTATCTTTAAAGGCTGATATCTGACCGACCTCTTGATGCAGGTCCTCTGCATAGGAATAGAGATTTGGAGGTGTCAGATTAGTTAGGTCAAAGAGTTGACTTAACGAGATCGAGATAACCGAAGTCCTATATCATATGCTGTCATGATATAGGCACACATCCTCTGACCGGAGACAGATGTGTTACTATATGTCTGAGTATGTACATTTGGCAGACCAATAGGTTGATGACCTAATCAAGGTCTATACACCGGCGCGCTGATGTGCATGTAAGGGTATATGAGTAATACGATCTCTCAAAGGGAACATACAAGTTCATTCACTGAACCGGAAGACATGAGCTCACTCATGAGATATTGGGAAGAATCAAATTTCGTGCACACGGTCGTCTCGCTTTGGAAGCTTGACTGAATTTGTAGGTTTGATATATACTTTTGGAAAGTATATGATCAAGACCTAGGTATGATATATGCTTTTGGAAAGTATATGATCGATACCGACTCCCAATGATCGAATGAGAAACTTACTGATAAAACCATGAAGTAGACAATATAAAGTTGATCCAATACTTCGGGTTTAGTCGGAGTCTTCCAGTATGCAGGATGTACAGGTATTGGGAATACCTGAGGGTGATGTGATCATAAACGATTGTATAACCATGATGCTTCCATTCCTAGGGAATGATGAAACGGGTCTGGATTTTAGTGACTCCTCTCAGTAGAGAAGTGATCTGATCTTGGTCCAAGTGTTGGACATTGATCTGAATGTGATTCAGATACAATGAGAAGATTAGATTTACGGTTTTGATTTAATCAAGCATCTATGGGAGGCCCGCGATCTGGATTTGAGATACAATCTCAATATCCATGTCACTATACGTGGAACAATACAATCGCCCTGTCTTTATCTCCAAGTATCTGCGGAGAAAGCGCATTATCCTTGAAGGAGTTCATGGATAATTCTATTGTTGATTTATGTATCCGAGCATTGAGAAAATGGATAATTAAATGCGATTTAATTATCATGATTAATATGAATTTGATTCATATTATAAAGAGAGCTATCTTAGATAATTAAATATGATTTGATTATCAAAGATGTAAGTAATGTGAATATGATTCATATTATTTGAACACAAGAGAATAGAGATCCAAGATGATTAAGTGTGATTTAATTATCATGGATATGAATAATGTGGATAGCAATATCCATATTAGTCATATATATTATAAATATGATTTAAAATATATAAGAGAGAGATGTTTGTAATTTACATTTATTAATTAATTATTGATGTGAATTGGATTCACATTGAACATTAAATTGAAAAATGTAATTTACATTTTATTTTGGGTTGTGAATGTGATTCACAAATTTTTAATGGCAAGATTGCAAAGTCTACAAAATAATTGTGAATTATTTTTGTAGAATAATATCCAACAAAAGTTGTTGCATAATCTTGGAGATTACATTAAAGAGATGAGAGCCACCTTCCATGTATATGGAGTGGACGGCCACCACTCCTATTTGGAATGTGTGGCCGTCCCCTCCTTCCAACATGGAAGGAGGCACTCTCTCTCCTATGATCTCAAGAGATCTTGATTTAATTTGGTAATTAAATTATGTTGATTTATCAACATATATTTAATCTAAATTAAATTAATTGTTGTTGGTTTTACCAACACAAATCTTGACCATTAAAAGAAACACAATCAATGAGAGCCATTGGATTTGTGTTGTCCCATGGATTGAGATCCATGGATCCCAAAACCCTATAAAAGGAGAGGCACCCCATTGCTCTTCCTTACACACAATGCTTGAGAAGCATATCTCACTCTCTCTCTTTCTCTCTCTTTCTCCCTCTCATGGCCTCCACCATGGATGCCCTAGAGAGGTTCTCCATCGCCGCAGCGTCGTCGTTATGCTGCACGATGGTTTGCTCGTGGAACTCCGTCTACTTCAGCGTGCCTTACTCGTGAAGAAGACGTCGGATCTCGTGTGTCGAGATCAGAAGATCCGCCACTTGGATTATCAACATGGATTGCGAGAAGAACGCGGTTCATCCCCGCGCTCGCAAGCGTCTCCTCCGTCGGATCGGACTTGAGACAGGAGGTCTCTTCGTTTAGAGACTTGATTGCAACCACGCTTCAAGAGGTAAACCTAATATTTGTTTGTGGTTTAGACGAAACGATCCGAGAAGTGTTCTTGGATCATGTGGTTTCATCGCATAAAAAATTTTAATTTCCACTGCATAGAACAACTAGTATGACTAGTCGTTCTTCGTCGTATTCGATACGACGATCACGCTTCCGTGATGCGCTTGAGGATCTAACCATATCCTTCAAGATTAAGGTCCAGACCTCTTTTCCCTGCCTTCGCCAGAGGTCAAGTACCACTCCCCACCGACTCCCCTATCATTATGTTTAAATAACCCTTGTTGGAGCTTCATCTTTGAGCATAACAGCCTTTGCAGGTACTGGTGTGTGCGAGGAGCCCCTTTCGATAGCCCAGCTGCTCCGGCGGAGCAGCTCCAGGAAGACCAGCCTAGTCCCACCCATCCGACCGTCCTCCTGATCATCGGAGTAGCCCAATTGACGCGGAGCACCCTTACGTGTGTCCTGGACTTCTGTGAGCCTTCATCGGAGCCTTGGATCACTCTCCACGCTCTGACGAAGTTTGCCATCCAGAAGTTCGTCGAAGACCCTCTCCTGTCACGATTTGCATCCCAGATTTGATCTGATTCCTCCGTTCATGACCTTTCCTGATGCTTGAGTTCTTTCTGGGCCTCTCATCTCGCCCGACACGTTGTCCCTACAGACCGTCAGATCAGGACTCACGCAGCAGATATGGCGCGCGCATTCATGACCATTCTTGAGTCGTCAGATCACTTTGCAGAATGCGTTCAGAACCATTAGAGATACCACGCACGCCTCATGTGCCTCATGGTATATTTCATAGTTTCCCCTACATGTTTTTCTATTTCTCTCTAGTTCATTAAAAATTTATTTAGTTAAAGACATTTACAGTTGGATCCCAACACTTTTTATTTTTTGCAGTTTAATCCTTCTGAGTTAGAGTCACGTGTATCCCCACTTGCTTGTATGGGTTATTTACATTTTATGTCCTGAATGTTTTCTGTTGTTATTAAATGAATGGAATATTTTAAAATTTATATTTTTGCCCCTGTGAGCCTAGATCATGTGTTGCATGTGTTTTGATTGGACAAGTTGCATATATAGACTGAGCTTTATTTGTTTGTTATCTGATTGGTCCTGAAAGTTAAAATATTTACGTTTGGGTCCCTGTAAACTGTGCTTAGCTCCTTGTATTTTATTGGACTTAATAAATAGTAAATTAACTTCAAAAATTACCTACAAATTACAGTTACCTCCTATTAAGTTGTAGTATTTATGGTAATTTTTTTGTGCTAATTTGATTGATATTATATTATTGAAAATTGAAAAACCCTTTAAAAGTGTCCTGTCTAAGTTGCAAAAAGCATAAAATGCAAAAAAAAGTTTTAAAAAATCCACAAAAGCTCATGTACTTGTCTTTTATTGTGTTTTAGCTCTAGTAAAAAATTTGTTTGAAAAATCTTTCTGAAAACTCTAAAAATCACAAAATAACTAAAAACTTATAAAAATCACATAAATTCAAAAAAAATTCAAAAATTGTGTTTTTACTCCATATTTGTACCTTTTAGCCTATATTTTATCGTAAAATTTTTATCCACGACCTTTGGTTCACTTTTAATATTTTTAATTTGCAAATTGGTCTTGACTATGCACTATGTTGTGTTTTTATCATTGGTTGTTTTTTAAAAATTCACAAAAATGTTTGAAATATCTTTAAAAATTACCAAAACCACTTCAAAACCATTAAAACCCAATAACATTTTTACTTTATTTTTCTGAGTATTTTTTACTATTTTAAGAATCCAAAAAGTATGTTGTGTGTGTTCTATTTTGTTCTGGTTTGCCTTTTATTGAAAAATGAAAATGTTAACAATAAAAAGTCACTAAAAATATTTTCTTTGCGAGATTTGATTTCTTAGTTTTTCAATCATGCTCCTTTTGTTCGACCCTGGTCGTTATACCTGGTAAATAAAATAGCGAGACCACTTACATTCCTCGTTTGATTTTTTTAGTCGTTTATTTTTCTTGTTGAGTGATCTGTTCAATTGAGGACAACGATATTTCATATTTATCCACCTTAGTAGATCGGATTCTTATCTCATCATAGTCGCAACTCTTATAGAGGCTATTTTGCGACTACATGACCACCAAGTTATGGTTGATATTATTGGCAAGGACATTACGACCACAATGTCGTCGTAAAATATAGGGAAATTTTACGCGGGTCCCACAAATCTTAAACCTGATTTTTCTTCCCCCATCCCCTCTCACACCCCTCCCATTCGTGCCTCCTCCTTTCCAGCGCCTCCTCTCCCTCTTCCTTTGCAAGCTATCGTTACCTCCTCCCCCGCTCTACCACCTCCTCCTCGTTTGCAAGATGTTATCATCGACCGCCACCCCACTCCACCACCTCCTCCTCATCTCCAAGCCGCCACGTCCCCCTCTCCCAAACCTCTTCCTTGCTTCAAAACCGCCACCGTGGCTGCCTTCCCCTCTCCATCTCCTCCTCCTCGTCTCCTTGCCACCGTTGCCTCCCTCTCTTTACCACCTCCTCCTCATCTCCAAGCTAGTGCTCATATATATAATTTATAAGCTATAACTCGTGCTTTATTGCATTTTTAATAATATGGCACTCTAAAAGTACACGTATATATTTTGGGTTTTTAAAAGTTGCTACCTAAATTTTCTTGACCTCATAACTCGACCATATGGATTCCGAATTAGGCCAAATTAGTTTTAAAATTTGTATTATTTAATTATCTATAAAATGACATTGATTTTACTAAAATCGAAGTTGGTATGAAAAATTTAGGTTTAGGGACTGTATTCGTATATTGTACAATGTACCGTGATTTAATATATGTTATTTATATACTCTATTAAGATTTCATTACTAATTTAAATTAAATTAAATTAAAATTATTTAATTAATTAATTGTTTATTTATTAATTAAGTTATTTATTTAATATTAATTATGCATTAATATTTCGTATTCATTAAGTTGTTTAATTAAGTCATTAGTTATATTTAATCAATTATTTAATTACTTAATTTTGTATTGAACAATATACTTAATTATTTTTAAATTAATTTATTAATTATCCATTTAATTAACCATTAATAAATTAATTTATAATTAATTAATTTAATCTTTTATTATTTCCCCGTTTTCTCTATCTTCTTCCCTACTTTCACCTTTTTGTTCCCCATTTCTTCTTCTTCATACCCATGGCCTCCTCTTCTCCCCCTTCTTCCTGCGCACGCCAGCCCTTCTTTCCCTTCCTCCTCTTCTCCTCCATCGACCAACTGACCTAACGGTCGATCGTTGGCCGTTAGGCCGGTAGGCCAACCACCTACCTCTTCCACACCTATATATAGCACCCAACCCCCCTCTGACCATTTCATCTACCATTTTTCATCGTCTCCAAAGCTCCGAGAGAGAGTGGTTCCATGACAGGGTCCCTCTTCTGTCCGTCGTCGAGTGAGGAGAGAGACGTGCGACGTGATCATTTTCATTGGCATGCGCTTACGACTGGCGTGATCAGCCTATACGTCCACTACATATCGAGGCAATGACCACTTATAGCTTCTTCTCTAGGTCCCTAGGTGATTTCCTCCTCCTACAACTTATGTATTCCGTTTTCCAAGTTAGACTTCCATTATTTTTCTCCTTCTATTTCTCTCTCTAAATTTCATGTTTTCCTCTAATCCTCATCAACTTTCGATCATCCACTCCCCTTCTCAATCTCGTCATTTCACTTCTATCTTCCACACATGTACACCTCCGCCACGCATGGTGGTCGTGCTTGAAGGCCATTCCATCACTTCCACGGACTCGACACTCATTTCTCCTTGTAATTAAAATTCGGTCGAGGTTTCATCCTTGAGCCATATCTGTAATTATAGGCATAGATTCTGCAATCGAGTACCACATGGTCTTGTACACAGAGTCGACCATCATCGGTCCGAGCAGCGTCTCTTCCTTGATTCCCTTAAGAATCGTCGATCTGATCGCATAACCTGCACGCGAAAAATACCTCACTTACAGAAGACGTTATTGGAGACTTTCAGAAGACAAGGCCTCGTATCGAGATCTGAAATGAATAAGTAGAATAGATATGAAGAGTTCCTAAGATTGAACACATTCGAGCACTCGAGACTCATCTGGATACTAATATTCTTCAACAGCAACTGATGCACATTTGAAGTTCGTTTGGAGATAAATAATTGTCATTCAGATCCGAAAACCATTGTTCATAAAACTTCACTTGAATTCTACTTCAACCTTCAATGCAATACTACTTGAGATCAAGAGAGATCACCACTCAAAATGCTTTGCACATGCAATTTGCAAACACCTGGAGCTTGACTAGGGGAAGAACATCAACCGCATGAATCTAGAGACAAAGATTTCGATGTGCGGTACTTATACTCCAAATGCGAGCGTGAAGAACAGTCATATGGATACGGATAGGCGCTACCCAAAGAGATTCATCAAGCCTTCATTCCTACTATCACCATTTCCTTTGAGCATGGAAAGTAGCTTCATATGAGAAAAACGATTCTCGAGCCATTGGAGCAGAGCCGGTTGAGATCAAAACTGAACCACCTACGATTGAGCACTATCAGAAAACAGTCACTGCCCGAATCACATTTGGGGATTTTAATTCTAACCATCCGATCATGCGTTGATCTTATGGACTTAATCGTGTCACGTAGCATAACCAGACCAAGTCCACCACCCCACCACTCTTCTCGTCCGTGTTCGTTGTGTGGTCGAGCACGTGGACTCTGGAAGTTTTTGCAATTCGAACTTCAGAACTTTTAAACATTACGAATTGGATTTTTCCAGCTTAAGCACGTGCTAAGTATGTGTACATTCTGGAGCTTTTGCGCGAAGCTCCCTACAGCTTCGCCATTTTACACACGCTACTAAAACTTCATTTTATTTACACAAATAGCCAATACTTTCCAGTCCATTATGTTTCATACCCTATTGTTGCATATTAATACTACAAATACTATATACATACTAAATAATACGTAATATAAAAATATAATAAAAATACTTATACATATAGTATTCTACATTAACGACAATAGTGAATAGTTTTATTAAAAAATTAAAAAAATACTTCATATTTTAAATAAATCAATTAAAAATACAAAAATATAACAAACATTAAAAACACATAAAAATAAAAAAATCCATTAAAAATCTAATAAAAATTACATTTAGTATCTTTTACCATATTTTACATAATAAACCCAAAAAATAAAAATTGAATATTAAAACCAATAAAAATTAAAAGATATAAAAATTTTGAAAACCCCAGTTAGATGATTTCCCCTAACCTCAACTTCCTATTTTCAGACTGGCACTGGTACCAAGGAGTTGACCAGTGGGGCTTCGGCTTCAGAAAGAGATATGATTAAGAATCTCAAGAAATTCCACTCAAAAAGATTATACAAGCTTTTTTGAGAAGGCTTCAAAGTTCTATATTAGTTGATATTACTATTATATGGCTTTAACATATTATACGGTATTTGATCTATAATAGATTAGATTAGATTATATATATTGGAAATAATTAACTCATAAGAAATTGTATAAAAATGCACAATATATCATTGGAAAGATAATTTCATCCACTTTCTCTTAAAAATAAAATAAAAATATTTTCGTAATTTTTTCTGTTCTAAAAAGAAAAAATACCTCACAGATTTTAATAAACACCTTTTTCACAACATTAAAAATAACACAAAAGCCATAAAAATCCTAAAAACCCTTTAAAAATTCATAAAAATGGGAAAAATAATAACATAAAAACAATGAAAGAAAAATAAAAAATATTATAAAATACTTAAAAATCATAAAAACAATATAAAATTCACAAAAATTAAATAAAGATCCATAAAAATTCTTAAAAATAAATAAAATTTAGGAAATCTATTAAACCCTAACTTTCTACCTTTTAACCCTAGTTTCCAACTGTTTGCCCCCCTGAGTTCGAAACTCCTTAACTTTATCGATATACATCAAAGTTTAGGAGTATACATAATAAAAAAAATAAATTATCTGCTAAAATTCACCTGGTTGATACAACGAATGTAGTTAACTTTAGGTCGAATGTGGTTTTTCAGATGGCATCGTTGCATGGTAGGTGTACGTGGAAGCGGTGACGTAAGAGTTGGTCTAAGAGATGCCTACCCATCATCTTGATAAGACAGTTTTTGGATCTAAAAGATGGGACTCACACAACAAAAATCAAACGCAAGGCAAACCCCAAATTCACCAACTCATCCGTGATCATGACCGTAAAAGTTTGGTCATTTATCTTTTCAGTTTTAGGGTTATTTGGCAAACAAGTCTTCTTACATATTACGAGTTGATAGGTGCCCTAGACTTCCCCAAAAGATTGTCCCGAGTTCTTACAGAAAATCACATAGTATGGGAGTTAGTAATGACTATTTCTGGCTATACATGTTACTTGAGGACCATACATTTGTGGTGTCCTCTAAACCTCTCACTCTGCTAAGGAAACTCAGACTGTTTCCGGCTACCCGAGAGTCCCCACTGAAGATAAAGTGATTAACTATATGAAATCGGTAGTATCTTGAAAGAAATTCAGACTCTAGCTCTATCTTAAGGGTCATCTCTCACTCACAAATCTGGAGAGTATCTGCAATTCATGTGTTGGGGATTGCTCTCTAAATTCAACTGAATCCCTTACAATTAGTTTTAAGTCCAATAATGTTAGCAGTCCCAATTTTAATTTTCGATTATCACTATTTTTCAATATTTTCAAAGAACATGTAACGATTTTTCTTTTTATTTTTATCCTAGGTGATCAAACAAGCATCTAAGTTTCACATCCTAAGTCAAACTACAGAAGCGTGGTCAAAGAAAAATCAAAACCCTAAGCCAGCACCTATCCTCAAAGAATCCGTAGAAACCCTTCGAGAAAAATTAGGAAGCGATAGAAGATGCGGTGGGCGCTCTGCTCCCCTAACAGCACGACACTCGGTGAAATAGACCCCGAGAAAGAGAGTGAGAAAGGTACAAGTCATGATGCCCTTACTGGACCCCTTCTACAAAAATAGAGAAACGAGCAAGTGCCCTTAATTTTTTATATTTTATTTACAAGGAAGTACATAAAGTAAAAAAAGTCGACTCTTCGATTCTCAATTGCATGGCTCGAAAAGATGTAGTTGCATAGATCAGAAATAAGAAGCCGTGAAGTTTGAAAATAAGATGGTGAAAAGTAAACTCTAAACCCTAGGTCTATAGTCTACCCTAGCATTGCCTCCCCGGCAATGACACCATCTCAAAAATAGCACCAAACCTAAAAATAACTATGCACGTTGTATCGACCACATAAATTTTAACATAAGATTTATTTTTTATTATTTATACTCCCAAACTTTGATGTATAGCGATAAAGTACAAGAGTGTTGAACTCAAGGAGGAAAATATTAGAAACTAGGGATAAAAGGTAGAAAATCAGGGTTTAATAAATTTCCTGATTTTTATTTATTTTTTAAGATTTTTTCTGGATATTTTATTTAATTTTTGTGAACTTTATATTGTTTTTAAGATTTTTAAGTATTTTGTAATATATTTTCTATTATTTTTTATTTTTATGTTTTTAATTTTTTTATTGTTTTATGAATATTTGAGTGGTTTTCAGGATTTTTATGACTTTTGTGTTATTTTTAATGTTGAAAACAAGGTGTTTATTAAAATCTGTGAGGTATTTTTTCTTTTTAAAGTATAAAATGGAACTAAAATATTTTTATTTTATTTTTATTGAAAAGTAGATGAAATTATGTTTTTAATGATATATAACGTATTTTTATATGATTTATTGTAAATTAGTTATGATTTTTCGAAATTTTTTTGTCTTTTAATTTGTTATTTATTTTAATATTCAATTTTATTTTTGGGGGTTTATTATGTAAAATATGGTAAAGGATTTTAAAGGTAATTTTTGATAGATTTTTAACGGAATCCTTATATTTTTATGTGTTTTAATGTTTGTTATGTTTTGTATTTTTAAATGATTTATTTAAAATAGGAAGTATTTTTATTTTTTTTTAAAAAATAAAATATTGAATGCAATGTAGAATACATTATTTATATGTATTTTTATTATATTTTTAAATTACATGTTTTATTTAATATGTATATAGTTTTTATAGTATTAATATACAATAGCAGGGGTACGAATCGTAATGGACTGGAAAGTATTGGGTATTTGTGTAAATAAAATGAAGTTCTGGTAGCGCGTGTAAAATGGCGAAGCTATGGAAGCTTCGAGCAAAAGCTCCGAAATGTTTGCGTACTTAGCACGTGTTTATGTTGGAGAAATCATGTTCATAATATTTAGCTGTTCTGAAGGTCGAATTGCAGAAACTTCCACAGTCCACATACTCGGCCCCAAACATCGCACACGGACGAGAAGAGAGGTGGGGCAGTGGACTTGGTCTGGTTCCGCCGCATGGCACGATTAAGTCCGCAAGATCAACGCATGATTGGATGATTAGAAATAAAATCCCAAATGAGATTCGGGCGGCTATCCGAATCCATATGGTTGTTCTTCATGCTTGCATCAGAAGTATAAGTACCGCAGATCGAAACTTCATCTCCACATTCGTACGGCTTGTGTTGTTTGCAAATTGCATGTGCACAGAATTTTAAATGGTGATCTCGCTTGATCTCAAGTAATATTGCATTGATGGTTGAAGTAGAATCCAAGTGAAGTTTCATGAACATTGATTTTTGGCTCTGAATGACAATTATGTATCTCCAAACGAACTTCAAATGTGCATCAGTTGCTATTGAAGAATATTAGTATCCAGATGCGTCTCGAATGCTCGAATGTGTTCAATCATAGGTAATCTTCGTATCTATTCTTCTTATTCATTTTAGTTCTCGATACGAGGCCTTATCTCCTAAAGGTCTCCAACGGCATCTTCTGTAGGTGTGATATTCTTCAACGTGCAGGTGATGCGATCAGATCGACGATGCTTGAGGGAATCAAGGTAGAGATGCTTCTTGGACTGATGATGGTCGACTCTATGTGCAGGACCATGAGGTACTCGATTACGGAATCTGTAGCTGCAAGTACATATATGGCTTGAGGATGAAACCTTGATCGAATATTTATTACAAGGAGAAATGAGTGTCGAGGTCGTGGAAGTGATGGAATGGCCTTCAAGATCCGGCCACCGTGCATGGCTGGAGGTGTACATGTGTGGAAGATAGAAGTGAAATGGTGAAATTGAGAAGGGGAGTGGATGATCGGAAGCTGATGAGGATCAGAAGAAAATGTAAAATTCAGATAGATAAATAGAAGGAGAAAAACAATGGAAGTCTAACCTGGAAAACATAATGTGGAAGTTGTAGATGGAGGAAATCACCTAGGGACCTGGAGCAGAAGCTCCAGGTGGTTGTTGCCTCGATACACGACGAACGTAGAGGCTGATCACAACAATCGTAAGCATACGCCAACAAAAAAGATCGTGTTGCACCACGCTCTCTTCGCTCCATGGCGGATGGAAGAGGGACCCCGTCCCAAACCCCCCCCCCCTCTCTCTCTCTAAGCTTTGGAGACAATGAAAAATGGCAGATGAAATGGCCGGAGGGGGGTTGGGTGTCATATATATAGGGATGCAAACGGTCGGATACGGATACGGATATAGGTCTTACCATATCGTTATCCGTTTTCTAATACGGATGCGGATACGGATATTGACGGATTTTAAATTTATCTTACCATATCCTTAAAAAACAGATACGGATGTAAAATGGATACTGGTCGCACACGAGTAATGTTAGAAATACTCTATAGAATTGACTTAAATATATAAGAATTGGATGAAAAACACATAGAATTAATTTACTAAATGTGTTTGTATCATAAAAATTATATAAATACGGTAAAAGGAGGTAGAGAACTATGTTATATATGGTTAAAAATAAATTTATGACTATATTTATATACGAAAACGAATATACGGATACGGATACGGATGTTTGCGGATATTAAATCGATATCCATATCCGTATCCATTTTAAAACGGATACGGATACGGATGTCAAAATATGTATAAAATGGATACGGTGACGGATCGGATACGGATATATCCGTATCCGTTTGCATCCCTACATATATAGCTGCGGAAGAGGGTAGGTAGTTGGCCTACAGGCCTTACGGCCAACGGCCATCCCGTAGGTCGGTTGGCCGATGTAGGAGGAGAGGCTAAGAAAAAGAAGGGTCGGTGTGTGTAGGAAGAAGGGGGAGAAGAGGAGGCAGCGGGCATGGAGAAGAGGAAACATGGAAGAGAAAGGGAAAAGTAGGGAAGAAGAAAGAGAAAATAGGGAAATAATAAAAGAATAAATTAAATTAATAATTAATTATAAATTAATTGATAAATGGTTAATTAAATGGATAATTAATAAATTAATTTAAAAATAATTAAGTATATAGTTATATACATAGTTAGTAAATAAAAATTAATTAAATATAATTAATGAATTAATTAAACAACATAATGAATAACTAAATATTAATTAATTAATTAATTAATAATAAATAAATAAATAATTTTAATTTAATTTATTTTAATTTAGTAATAAAATATTAATAGAGCATCTAAATAACATCTATTAAATTAAGGTACATTGTACAATTTACCAATACAGTCCCGAAACCCACATTTTTCATACAAACTCCGATTTTAGCGAAATCAATGTCATTTTATAGATAATTAAATAATCTATACAACTATATAAAGCTGGGTTTTTTCCCTAGCCATCGCCACGTGGAAGGGCTAAAAACCTAGCTTTTGAGCCTCTTCTTCCGACACTTTTTCGAAATTTTATAATATTACCCTCAAACTTTTGTATTATGCAAACATGTGAAAGAAAGTTAATGCTCATGTGGATTACCTTGTGATCTTAGAATATTTTGCAAAAGACACCCCCTCTAATATTTATTTTACAAGCACGTTCCTGCATGTGGTATTTTTGGAAATTATGCGGATAACCCATCGTTTTTGAATTTTTTATGCATCCTTTATATTTCCTACTATTAGCAATTATGCTTGTGTGTTGCTAGATTACTAAATCTATAATAAATAATCCACCCAATATAAAAATGCAATAAAAATACTTTTAAGTTCTAAAATTTTCATTATATACTATATCAACTCAATATGCAAAATTGTTCCTATTTGTTGTTTTTTTAATTGAAAAATGGATTTCCAAATTTGAAAAATCACAAAATGCAAATCTCTAAAAAAATCAATAAAATTATAGTATCTATATTTTTCATATATTTTTACAAAACATAAAAAAATCAAAAAAATCAAAAGAAAACCATAAAATCTCAAATATATGAAAAAAACACTAAAAAATTCTAATTTATATACTGAAATGATATTTTAATGCTTTTCATTACCATATAATATATACTATAATAAAATTATATAAAAATTATAGAATAATACCTTATAATATATACATATAATAACATTTTAAAAAATCTTTTCTTAATAAATAAAAATAAAATTATTTTTAAAATTTAGAAACCATAAATATTTAAATATATTCGTAAAGTTTCTAAAAATTGTATTAGTTAGACTTTATTATTATATGTTGATTGTATTCAAAAAGAAAAGAAAATTTAGGATAATATGAACAACATATATGCATCTGAATATTATTTTCTATTTGTATTAAGCACCTTTTAGTGCACATATGTAAACGTGTACCATATAATTTGAAAGATTATAACTAGAAGATATGTTTTGAAGAAACACTAAATAATTAATTCATAATAAAAATATTTACTATCGATCAAATTACAAGGAGATTAATATGTACGGGATTCAGCTCTTTATAAAACCGTGCACTCATCTCTATCATCTTTATTAAAAATCTGTAGTTATTTTAGATGGAAATTATACTAAAAAGTCACAAGAATATTAAATATCATATTTATTCTCTTTGCGCTTTTTCTATTTTAATCATTTTTTATTTAAATAAAATATTTTAGCTTAATTTTACATTAAAAATCAATTTATATTCCATCGCGAAAGCATGAATAACATCCTAGTATGAATTTTAAAACTGAGTTTGCCCAATTCGTAGTTCGTATGGTCGACTTATGAAAATTTAGGTAGCGGCTTCATGGATTCAGGTTTAATGGTATTTTACTAAAGTTATATTTTTTATTTTTCTATATATTTTTAGAAGATTTTTAGAAAAGAAATTAAGTTAAGCGGATTTACGGTTAATTAATTAGAAATTCGGCAAGTTTCTACATATAATACATATAGACAACAGGGCCCAAATGCCAAAACTCACTCCTCTTATTCTAATTTTTTTTAATATTTTTGATGAATAATATTATTAAATAAAACAAAGTTTAAAAGTGTGTTTGGTCCATTTAGAGTTTTCTATAAATAGTTATGAACCTCTAAAGTCATCTTTTACGGTTTTTCCGTTCATTATAATTAATTATTTTTATGATGACTTATTTTTTTGATAATTTTATAAAATAATATATATTTTTGTCAACAACTTTTTTAAAATAAATAAGTTGATTTGGAATTTTCTTAGTGATAAATAAAATCGGTGGTTCGATCACGTCTCGATCGAGCGGCTGCGGTGAAATTGCTTTAGGCATTGACATATAAGAGGTCATGAAGGGTACGATCAACGACTGATCATGTGGATATTATACAATCTGGAGTAGCAAAAGTATTCTTCCCTCTTTTCAATATGCGGGGGCTTGCAATGAATTCTAGTGCGATAGATCCTTCAAACAACGGTTCTAACTTTGTGCTCATTGATCAGATCTTCGACGCACGACGAAGGCGGTGGGTATTAGGTGTGCTATGATGAATGATTCGATTGCATACATTCTATCCGAAAACCAAGGACCCCTTCTAGAATTATATCCCCACGATGATGATGAAATGAGCTCCTTTTGCATGTAATTATGGAGCCTCGATCTAAATTTACAAATAGAGATTAGAGAAATGGGAAGGCTATCAGAGTGAAGGATCTGCCTCCATAAATCACGCGGTCGAGATAGGATAAATAATATGCCAACGTGTCGTCGTTCTCAACCGCACGATTCGGTCAACGGAAAAATTTGTAAACCACTCAGAAAATATAAATCAATGAAACAAATGTGTAAGCGGTCTTTCGCTATTCTTTTTACCTGGTATAGCGACCAGGGTCGAACACAAGGAGCACGGGTTGGCCAAGAGGCCTACGATGTAGTCAGAAATCCGAGAGAATACTTTTTAGTGGTTTTTAATTGTTTTTAATTGTTTTTGGATTTTTAATACGTAGAGAAAATAAGAAAACACAAGAACAAGCACACTTGAGCTATTTATTTAAAGCATCAAGCAAAAATTCAAGAAAAATTGTTTTTATGTTTTTTAGGTTTTTAAGTGTTTTTGGTGAATTTTTGAGATATTTATAAAGTGTATTTTATTTTCTAAAAATCGAACAGTACTAGAAAGATAAGGTACTGTCCAGCAAGGCCCAAAACCCAAAGATAAAATATCTAAGGATCTCAAAGGGACCTGGAGGTAATTTTCCTGTATACTAGAGAAAACAAGGAAAATTTGAGCACCAAAATTATTGTTTTTGGGTTTTTAAATTATTTATTATGATTTTTATGAGTTTTGAGGTGTTTTTAGATTTTTAGGGTTTTTACTCAATGAAAAATAGCCAAAATTGGCTAGAAAATCAAGGAACACAAAATAAACAGTAACTAATTTTTATGGAATTTTGAAAAGGGTTTTGATATTTTTTTGGGGTTTTTGACTCTAAACAGTAGCAAAAATAAGGGTTTTTGAATTTTTAAAAATAGCAAATGAAATCAAAAATGTCCTCAAAAATTCACAAAAATTCTACACCATGGCAGGAGCCATGTATCAAATTTTCATCGAATTTGGAGGTGATTTGATATTTTATTCAAAAATAAAGGAGGGGCACTGCAGGGACCAAAGTGCAAATACCCAAAGTTCTGGGGGGTCTGGTGCAAAATACCCAGCAAAACACGTGCCAAGCACGTGCCTGGGGCACTCAGGGACCTATATGTAAGAAGAACAAGTCCGAGGACCTTTTGGTAACTCGTACCAAAAAGTCCAGGGGTTATTATGCAAATAACCCACTAAAAGACGCACATGCGGAAATAAAATGCTCACAGGGGCATACATGCAATTATCAAAAATATTTCATTCATTCATAAACAACCAGAACTACAGGGCTAAAGTTGCAAATACACCAAATACACACGTGACGACGCACGTGGCTCACACAAACAGGGGCATAAATGCAAATAAGCTAAAAGATGAGGTCCAATGTGCAATTATCCCTACGTAAATAAAACTCCTAAAATATTCACAGGACTGACACGTAAAACAGAAACTACGAGGGGGCCTAAGGTAAATTACCCCTTTATTAAGTCGACGACTGGATGGTGGACGCGTGGCGGATCTGACGGCTCTGGTCTCAGGCGCCTCTTTGCTCTTCCGCACGTGGGCCGATCGACGGCGCAGAGGAGGGCACGTGGAAGATCGGACGGATCAGGTGTTGTTGCCTCTCTCCTCTGCGCTAACGGTCCGGATCGCTCCTCTGGATGATCGGACGGTGGTGGCTCCTCGATAGATGGACGGTCACGATGAAAACTGGAGCGGAGGGCGATCAAACGGTGGGGGAAGACCCTCGAAGAACAGGTGGCCGGCGAGGTTCGCCGGCCTCGTGCGCATGCTGTGGGCCTCCTCAGCTGCCTCTGATGATCGAAGAAGGTCGGCGATGACGTCCCGCAGCTGGTGGTAGCCTCCGATGGCCCAACCGAGCCCTGGAGGGGCTCCGGCGAGGTCGACGGAGGAGAGCTCCTGGCCTGGGTGTGAGGGGGCCTCAGATGGCCTCCTCTTGACCTGCAAAACAGCTCAAGAGCTTCGCGGGTCGAGGGCAAAGTGCCTCGACCCGAAGAAGCGGCGTGAGGGTGGACGGTGCGTCGGGGTGAGCGAGCTCCGGCGAGCGGAGGACGGTGGAGCTCGAACCCCAGCTCCTGTGCGAGCTGGGTTGAACGAGGGGGCGGAGAATGTGCGCGAAGGAACAGCGATGGTGACTGGGTGTTCCGATGATCGACAGGATACGCGATATGGTCTGAATCAAAGGAAATCGGCGGAGCTTCGTTTTGGGGGAAACAAGAAATTAAGCGAAATAAGGAAGCTCTAAGGTTACCTGGGTGGAGCGGAAGACTGTGCTGGAGCTTGGCTAGCTCCTGGTCGTAGCCTCAAGGGTCGTCTCGGCCCGAGGCTCGGTGCTCACGCTGGTGGCGGAGCAGCGGCGGCGAAGAACGCCGGATCAGTGGTTTCGCCTCCTCGCCTCGCTGCAACAGGGGCGATTGCTTGCTGTCACTCTCGCAGTGCCTCTGGAGTTCACTGGGAAGAAGGGGAAGAGCCAAAGATGGGGCGCGGAGGCGGCGGAGGTGGTTCTATATATAGCTGCAGGATCGATTAGGGTTGGGAGGCGACGGCTATGGAATGCGTGGATCTCACGGCGAAGGATCTGGCGAGGATGTCGGATGATCGGCGAAGGATCCGGGCGCGGGGTTTGCGTGGGCGACAGGCTGGAGGCGCGTGGAAAAAATGGCGAAGACAGGGCGGCGCGGGTTTTCTCAAAAAGGAAAGAGTCCGCGGGGGAGTTGACCGGGGTCAACAATCCCCCGTGGACCAATCAGGAGCTGCCATTTATTAAATTTTTTGTTTATTTATTTTAAGGTAGAAAATGGCCGAATTAAGAAAAACTTAAAACATGAAATATTTTTCTTTTATTTTTTTCTATTTTTTGGTGATTTTTAATTAATTTTTGGAAATAAAAATGAGGTATTTACATTATATAGGTATATGTACAATATGGAGGCTTTTGATTTTTGATTTTTAATTATTATTTTTATACAATTTTTATTCCCCTTTTATATTTTATTTATTTATAGAATAAAATGTGGAATAAAAGGATATTTTTATTTTATTTTTATTGTTTATATACATAGGTGAAATAAATAGATATATACAACTGTGTACATGGCATATGTACAATATATTTTTGTATTTTTAATTTTGTTGTTTTTATTTGATTTTTGTTTTGTTTCTTTTTATTTATTTTATTTACAAAATATACCATAGAATATTCACAAAAAGTTTTGAAAATAAATACATTTATTTATAGGGTTAAATAAATAAAGAATGATGGTCTATGCACATGGTGGAGGGATATTTTTGCATTTTTGATTTTTTAGATTTTTATTTTGTTTTTAATAGCTTCTAAATATATACAAATATTTACAAGAATATTTTTGGTTGAGGAAAATATAATTTTATTTATTTACATAGATATCTACACATGAGCTCCTATCTCTCTCTACTGTGGCTTTTATGCGGTCAGGCCCATGCTGAGCCCTCCCTTGGGTTAGGTTGCTCAATATTTATTCTAAATATTTCCCTCTTTTTCTTTTTGATCTTTATTCTTTTATTTTTGCACAAAAACATGCTAATTATAAGTATTTACACAATGCATGCTTTTGGTAATTATTGATATTTACACATATCTACATGTATTTGCAAGGGTTTTTGTAGCTAAAATATAAGAATAAAGAGTGATGAATGGGTATTCATCAAGCCTCGATCTAAATTTACAAATAGAGATTAGAGAAATGGGAAGGCTATCAGAGTGAAGGATCTGCCTCCATACTCTGGCTACCATGTGTGGTTGGAGATGATCAGGTGCGACGGGATAGAAGAGGAAATGGGGGAAATTTGAAGGTGGAGGTGAAATCAACGTCGGATTTGAGTACCAAATTGCGACGAAAAAGAGAAATAGAGGGATTGAGAAGAGAAATGGATGGACTGAGAAGAGAAAGGATTAAAACAAAGGGATAAGAGAAGATGGGGAACCAACTTGGATTAAATGGAGGATGTGCCTGTGGATTCTAGAGCTCGGAAGAACTCCTACTAGTCAATGACTTGACGTGCGGCAACACGGGAGCTCGGGCACGGCGGAGCTGCTGCTTCAACACCAGTTGAGGATCTCACTGCATCTCGCCCGTACTCACTTAACAATGGATGAGGGAGGAAGCTATCATTGTCCTCGAATATCTCTCTCTTGGAGCTTCACAGAAGGGGGATGAGATGTAAAATGGCAGATGGTCGCCGGTAGAGGAGGTTCAATCAGATATATAGATTAGTTGGCTTGAAGCCCAACAAAGGAGGTCGGGTCACTAGCCGGCGGAGGAGGCTAAGGAAGAGGTGGTTGGGCAAACGGCCAACCGCCAGGTTGTCGAGGGGGTTGGGCTACTGGAGGAGGAAGAAGGAAGCGCGGGTGGTGCGAGGAGGAAGAAGGAAACGCAGGGAAGGGGCGTGTAATGGGAGGAGCTGCGTGCGTGATATGAGCGAGTCACATGAGGAAAAGATAAAAAATAAAATAAATGATTAAATAGTTAATTAAGACAAAGATTAAAGGTTAATTAAATTAATGTTTAAATTAAATTAATTAAGAATTGATTAAATAAATAATTACATGAATAAATAAATAAATAAATTACGAAATATGTAATTATTTAAATAATTAAATAACTTAATAATCATTAGATAGATAATAAATAAATAGGTAAGTAAGTAAGTATAAATGAATAAATATTATTTTATTTAATTTATTAATAGAATGTTAATAAAGTATATAAATAAAATCACTGATATGTATTAAATAATAATAATTAAGGAACATTGTACATTATATACCATTATGGTCCCAAAACCCACTTTTCACATATTAACATTGATTTTAGAGCAATCAGTGTCATTTGATAGATAATTCAATAAAATGAACTTTAAAAGTGACTACGCCCAATTAGGAGTTCATATGGTTGAGTTATGAGGTCTGGAAAATTTAGGTCACAACTTTGTGGATTTGGGATTTATTGGAATTTTGACTTAAGTTATATTCTTATATTTATCTATTGATTTTTACAAAATTATTGGAGAAAAAAAAGTTAAATGAAGTTAAGGATATTTGATTAAAAAATCAGGAAGTTTCTACATATAGTACATATAGACGAAGGGTCCAAATGCCAAAACTCGCCCTTTTTATTCTAATATTTTTCGATATTTTTAATAAATAGTTTTAGTTATTTAACGAAGTTTAAAAGTGATTTGGTCAATTTGGATTTTTCTATAAATCGTTATGAATCTTAAAAGTAGGCTTTTACGACTTTTGCGGTTTATTATAATTAATTATTTTCTTATATTGAATAATTCTTATGATATTTTTATAAATTAGTATATATTTTTATAAACAACTTTTGTGCATATAGTATTTTAATTTGAGGTCTTTTTAATGATAAATAAAATAGGTGAAATATTTATAATATGAATAAATACATTTTTGTGATCTAAGTTTTCTAATATTTTAATACATTAAGATCCTTATCCCCCCTACTTATTTATATTGTCAACCACATCATTATTGACCTGATCTCGGGGTTAGGATCAATCTGTATATTTTATATACATCCTTCTTTTCCTTTATTTTTCATTTTCTCTTTATTTGTTGTTTTGAATAAAATAAGTGTTAAATATATGATATTAATAATTGTGATTAGAATGCCAATTAGTGGAAATTAGTTAATAACATGTTACCAAGGATTTTAGCCAAAACGAAAGAATAAAGGCGATGAATCATAAGACTAATCAAGTACCTCTAGGTTGAGCTGCTCTGTCAGACTTCACCAGAGCCCCTCACGGCATTTTGACGCTTCCCGTCATTGCGTAAGTACCTTTGGATCCTTTTGAGCCACCTTGCAGTGAGAGAGGAGGTCGGAGGCATGCGCTACATCCAATCAAAGCTCGGAAGAATGGGAATTCTTCCATATTCTTCCAAGCCCTTCCAAAGTTGTCCAATCGTCTTTCTTCGCCCAGGTGCACAGACGCTGTCAGATCTTAAAGAGATACCACCGTCGATCTCGTTTGGGAGATCGAATCAGGACCTTCTGAGGTGAAATGTCGTCGTGCGATGTGAGCGTGCCACGTGTATAAGTGATATCATTCAGGTCATTTTCCCGCACTATCTAGGGGGTATTTTGCACTTTCCATGTCCACTTTTTGTACTTTATTATTTAATTTATAAACTTTCATCTACAATTATTATATTTTTGTAATATTTTTGAGAAACTCCCTGCCTTTATTTTATTTGCAACTAAGTCCAATCCACGTCACCTCACGTGCCACCCCACGTGAGGTGGTGATTTTGCATGTATTACCTCATGGGTTTTTGGATTTCGATCTAATCCTAAAATTTGTAATACTAGTTGAAATCTTTTGGGAAAATTACATATGAACCAAGCTTGTTATTTTAGTTACATATATGCCCCTGCTAGTACTTGCATTTTTGCTGATGTTCTTTACTTACTAAAAATAGTATATGTGCTCTAAAAATCCACAAAAAATAGGATTAATCTATCGTCAACTTGTAGTTTCATGCCATATTTGTAGTTGTGTATATTAGGACATTTTCCTATTTTATAAAAATAAAAATGACACAAAAAGTTCTTGTTTGAATTTAAAAATCCATAAAAATATAAAATCATTTTGAAAAATCCCCACCAAAATTTATCTTTTTATATATTTATTTTACAACTCAAGAACCCAAAAATCCTAAAAATAGAAAATAAATCATAATAATTAAAAAGCTCCACAATCTGTTATAAATATAAAAATTCCCAAAAAATTCGGAAATATATTTTTGGCCTCTGATTTTTCTTTATATTATTTATTATCATTTAAAATAGTTTTATGCTCAAGTCACCCGTTAGGGACAGCTAGTGTGAGATAATAGGGCAAAAGCGAGGGATTGGTCTACAAGCGCAAGCAGACAACAAGAATGAGAGGGCAGTGAGAATAAGGTACTGAGTGATTGACCGATGGCTTTAACTAGAATCTCCTCTACGTGATGCAAGGTAGTCAGCTTTGGAGCTCAGTTGTGTCCCTCGAACTTTCAGCTGATTGCTCCCCCTTCTGCATTCTCCATGTGCTTGACTTTTTCCCGAACACGAAGAAGCTTATCATACAGGCGAAAGATCCTAGAAAACCTCCTCTACTACTTGGTTGCACTCCTAGGTCACGTCAGGGATAGGAATTGTACATAATGTCACTCAATTTTTCTAGTTAGGAAGAGAAGCCTGACTTTGAAATACTATCCTTCTAGCCTAAAAGACATCTAATTGAACTTGGATTTTCATTTTCATTTTCATGTCTTCTACTGACATTTCCATAGCCCTATTCTACAATTGATATTGGAACTTGTGAAGGCTGGGAATGGTCGTCCCAGGATGTTGGGGGTTTGGCTAAGATCTTTAAAATTTTGACTTTATTTTTTATTTTTAAATTCCAAAAAACTTCAACCTATTTATTGAATCCCTGATTTGGGATATTTTTTACTTAAAAAATATATAAAAATTAGCAAAATTATCTAAAACTCACAAAATGTTAAAAACTAATTTTAAACCAAAAAATAATTTATTTTGCACTTTTATTTATTTGTAGTTGTATTTATAATTACTTATCCTATATTGCATATGTAGTTTTATATATTATATTTTTAAAAGGAAAAGAAATTTTTAACAAATAGAATATAGAAAAAGGAAATACAAAGTTTAAAAAATTAAAACCAATTAAAAAATAAAATAAATAATTTAAAATTTAAAACCCGCAATCAATCTTAAATTGGCCGAGTTTTTGAAAAGACAGATTCCTTGTGTTGATTTTTTTATCTCATTGGCTCTACACCCTTGCTTCTTGTGTTCGACCCCTACTATTTGTCACTATACATTTTTGGTAGGGTATAATAAATTTTGATTATACTTGCTTTCCTAGCTTGATTTATTTATTGTGTGGTTTAATTGTTGATTGACCTCGATTTTGTGAGTGGTTGTCTCAATGACAAGATATCTTCACTTCCATGAGGATATTATTTTAGACCTTTTGCAAAATCTGAGTCATCACCTAGCCAACCATCCACAAAGCATCATCGTACCTTGTGGGCGTGAAGCATGTTAAGTAGGACCATCCAATCTGATCGTGCTCGTAGGGGTATTTTTTCTCGATATCCCTGCAATTTTTCTAATTTATTTTTAGTATTTAAACTTGTGTCTGTAGAGAATAAAGTTTTGGATATTTTGCATTTGAATCCATGTACATTACATATTTGCACTTAGATCATATCCACGTTACCTTGCGTGCCTGTGCGCATGGGGGTATTGGGTATTTTGCACACAGGCCCTTAGATTTTCTGTAGTTCATTTTATTCCACCTTTTTGGAATATAAGTGTAATATTTTCTAGAAATTTTTTACCCAACCCCAAACCTTGTATTAATGTAGAAATACCCCTCTAAGTATATATTATTTGAAATATCTAGGGAAATTATATTTTTGGTCATGTTCTTCTTTGATGTGTTCGAGATTAGTCTATAAACTTCAAATATTTACATAAATACTCCGGCCAAACTGTATTTTCTTTTTGTTAAAATTAGTTCATGGAACCTAAACATTCATAGAAACTTAGGATACATATCTTACATATTATTCTTCAACATATAATTTTACTAAGATATTTTATCTTATATTTCTATTTATTAAAAATAAAAAACTAAACTATTAGATCCTATCTAGCTTAGGAAAATACAAAAATATAAAATATTTAAAAATATTCTAAAAAATTATATTATGTTTATTAACCTATTTTGACCCCATAGACTAAAAGTCCTTAAAAATAGAAAAAGAAATCGTTAAAAATTAAAAAGCTCCAAAGTCTTTAAAAAATTATAAAAAATTTAAAAAACTCCAAAAATATTTATTTATGTTTCTAAATTTTGTCTACTATTATTATATATTAAAAATATTTTTGGAAAATTTTGAGGCATTTAAATATTTTTAAATTCCAAAAAAACTCAGCCTGTTTATTCTAATCACTATTTTTCCATATTAATCTAATTAAAAAGATAAAAAAATAGTAAAAATTATAATAAAATACCAAAAATAGATAAAATTATAAAAAAACCAAAAAAATTATTTTGTGATTTTTGAGTATTTATATCAACATTTATAGATGTATTCGTCACATTATCTACATTAGTACTTATATTTTTATATTACCTTATTCAAAAGAAAATAAAATAAAAAAATCAGATCATATAAAAAGAATAAACTTTAAATTTTAAAAACTAAAAAATTACAAAAATAAAATTAGGAATACATTAAATAATTAAAATTTTATAAAAAATCCCTAAAAGCCCAAACATATTTGGTATCTTCTTTAATCAATTTTTGTTGTCTATACCCCATTCTCCTTGTATTCGATACCCTACTTGTACTTGACTACTATACACATTTATTTGTAGGATTTATAATAAATTTTGATTCACACTTTCTTGCATTACTTGATCTTTAAATTGTGTGGATCGATTGTTGATCGATCTTGACTTTAGTGAGTGGTCGCCTCAGTGACAATTTTTTCGCTTCTTATGAGGATATTCTTAGACCCTCGCCAATGTCTAGTCTATCGCCTAGTCATCAGGATGTCTTGGTCTCGGGTTTTAAGTCATTCAATACCGATGGTATTTCATTTCATTTTCTTTTCTTTTCTTTTCGCTATTCTTTTTTTGGCTTTAAATGCAATATTTTATGCAATATTTACAAAATAAATAATAGATGTTAATTTATGCAAAATAATGCTATTTACATGTATTTTTAACGGCTAAAATGAAAGAATATATGTGATGAAATAGATATTCATCAATTTATACTTTATTTAAATACATATTCACATATTTTTAGTTTACTTTCCTTAGTTTATTTATTTACTAAGATAATTATGGACATATATTATGTAGGTATATTATAACTATAATTTCTTATATATTAAAGTACAATATTTATTTTAATATACTTTTAATGATTTATTTTATTTTATTATGCACATGTATTTCGAACAATATTTACAAATATATAAAAAATATAAGAAAGTGAAAAATATAAAGAATAAATATAATGAATATTTTATACAGATATACCACACAATAAGGGTCCAAAAGCCATTTTTTGCTTATCAACTCCAAATTGAATGAAACCACCTTCATTAAATAGACAATTGAATTTTAAGAACAATAAAGTGAGTTTGGTTAATCTTGAATCTGTATGGAGAAGATACTTGTTTTTAAACTTTTCATTGTAGCTATTTATTTTGTGTCTTCCGAGTACAGTGTACACTATTTTTGAGTGAAATAAATTTTTTATTTTCTTTGTATTATATGTACAATATTCATGTTGAGGGTTTTATATTTGAGGTATAAATGCAAGAAAATAAAATAGTTTCGAATGTCAAATCAAAATTAGGATTTTCAAGTGGTTTTTTATACAATTGATTTTCCCTATCTTTCTTCTTTATTTCTTGTCGACACGTCATCATGATGACCAGTCTCGGGGACTAGGATCACTCAGTTCCTTTGACACTTCATTCTTTCTCTTTTCTTCCTTTATTCTTTTATTTTGGAACTAATTACAATATTTTATATGTATACGCATTATTGTGTATTATTTTGTACCAATTAATGCTATATACATGCATTTGGCTATGGATTTATGGCCAAAATGAAAGAATAAAGCTGATGAAATAGAGATTCATCACCATTCCCTTCACCCCCTGCATCTCCAGCTTCAGGAGAGGGTCAAGAGCAATCCTCCGCGTGGGGCAAGGATCGAAGTTCAACTAGGTCACCTGGAGGCTCGAAGCTCTAGGCCACATGCAATGTGGCCCGGACTGATCTAAGGCATCTTACAAATGTGAAGGATCTCCAAGAAACTTTTGAACCCATTGGAGACAAAGAAAGAGCTCAGAGGACAAAGATACACACGATCAGAGCTCACTCATGCCAACCGTCTTCTAAGTTCTTCCACCAACCTCTTGAGACGTCAGATCGAATAGGAGTGCTTGATTTTATCATAGCCATTGGACATCGCGCCTCCCAGGTGTCGATCATCCTATGTAGTGTAAGGAGAAGCGCTGGATCGAGCCATTTAAGGGTAAATTGAATCGTCCCCCTCCATGCATTTTGTATTTACCAAGTAGTCGTGTAAATATTAATTGTAGTGTAATTATTTTTTGTGAAAATTACGAAGAATCCCTTGAATTTTTTAATATTACAACTAGGTCCTTTGTCGAGCCACCTCACGTGGCCAATGATGAATCTATTATTCATCGCCTTTATTCTTTCTTTTTGGCTAAAATCCATGATAAAATACATGTAAATACTTTTTAATTACCATTAATTAACATTCTAACCCCATTTATTAATATTATATGTTTATCACTTATTTAATCCAAAATAAAATAATAAAGAGAAAAAGGAAAATAAAAGGAAAAGAAGGATGTATATAAAATATACAAACTAATACTAACCCCAAACGGGGTCAATATTGACTTCGTCGACAAAATAAATAAGTAGGTAGAGATAAGGATCCTAATGTATAAAATATCAGAAAATCTGAATCACAAAAATATATTTACACATTTCTCATCTTGTAAATATTTCACCTATTTTATTCATTACTAAGAACATCTCAAATCAAATACTTTATTCACAAAAATTTTTCATAAAAATATACATTAATTTATAAAAATATTGGAAAAATTATTCAATATAAATATAATACTATGACGAACTGAAAAAGCCGTAAAAGCCGACTTCTAAGGTTCATAACTATTTATAGAAAATTCCATGTTGACCAAACTCACTTTTAAACTCTGTTTTATAACTAATACTATTTATTAAAAATATCAAAAAATATTAGAATAAAACGGGTGAGTTTTGACGTTTGGGTCACATTGTCTATATGTTCTATATGTAGAAATTTACTGATTTTCTAATTAATTATTACTAACTAATTTTAACTTAATTTCTTTTCTAAAATGTTTTAAAAATGAGTAGAAATGTACGAAAATATAATTGAAATCAAAATACCAACAAATCCCGAAGCCACGAAGCCCTGATCTAAATTTTATGGACCTCATAATTCGATCATATGAACTTCGAATTAGGCGTAATCGCTTTTAAAGTTATTTTATAGTTATGTACCAAATGCCACTGATTTCGTTAAATCAGAGTTAATATGCGAAAATTGGGTTTTGGGACCATATTGGTATATAATGCACAATGTAATTAATTTATATTATTTAATATTTGTTATTTGTTCTATTTATATACTTTATTAATGTTCTATTCTTAAATTATTTTAAATCTATTTATTTATTTAATTATTCTTTATTAATCTAATTAATTAAGTAATTATATATTTAAGTAAATATTTAATTATTTAAGTACTTAATCATGTATATAATTATGTAATTAATTATTAATTTATTTAATTTAAGTATTAAGTAATGTATCAATTATTTACATTAATATATTAATAATTATTTATATTTATTTTATTAATATTTTCTTCTACCTTTCTCGCTCCTCTCCTCCCTTTCTTCCCTCGTTCTCCTTCTCTATCGCGCCACCGATGCCTTCCTCTCTCCATCGTCAACTGCTCAACAATCAACCGTTGGCCGGTCATTCCTCCAACCACTAGCAGTCACTAGATCAGTCGCTGGTGACCGGACCCGTATCCTTGGTCCCCACACAAGCTCGCCTATTTAAGGGCACCTGCCTCTTTCAACCGAGGGCATTTGCCATTTTTTCCATCTTCCTCCATGAGCTCCGAGAGTGAGCAGTGACATGGCTCCATTTTAGTCGAGTGAGAGAGAGATAGGGGAATCTGGCGAGGTCAAGCACTGGCGAAGCCTTGCTCCGCCATGCCCGAGCCTCCCTCTGTCGCGGTTAAGGACACGACCATGGAGCTCCGCTGTGCCTTATCCATAGGAGATTACATCTATTTCACTTTTGAAGTTAGCTCCTTTATCTCCTTTCTGTTTCTCTACGTTCTTCCTCGATTCTATTCTTTCCCCCTTATTCTCAAATCTCATCTACCTTTGTTGATCCATTCTCCCTTATTTACACCAAATCTCAGGTTGAGGTTTTGTTCCTTGAGCCTAATAGCTTATCCTATAGTTTGTGGATATAAATCTCCAACATTTGGAAGCCATCCAACTCTAGAGCCAAACATCAATACATCTCCTAAGCATCCCGAACACCTGTGATCGAAGCAAACATCCTTGCGAAGCAATTGCGTTATCATTTGATTGAGATCAGAATCGCAAGTAACATACATATTGGAGAAGACAAAACGATCTTCAAGCAACATCGGAGATCAAACTAGTGAAAGATTTGGGAACGAGAAACTACACCAATGATTTGATATCACCATCGGTGGAAGCACTTATAGCTTGAACTATACTGCCAAATGCTCCATTCAGTCGTGAAGAACCTGCAGATCTGAGCCGTGATCCACAAGCCGCCATGCATCTTGAAGCTTCACCATTATTGCAACAACAAACCTTGAACCATAAACGATCAGATTGAAGTGCTCTGCAATCCATCGAATCCCGTGCGCAACTCTCACCAGCATTCATCGCCACTCGTATGGATTTGGGGAAGAGAAATATAAAAAAAAGAAAAAAATTCATCAGATTGATCGATATCCGCTCGATCAATCTGATCGACGACTCTGAAGTATCGATCACCTCACCGCTTAAGGGGTAAGCGGTGCACGTGCATGTCATTTGCGGGGCCATAAAATTTTGGGCATTTTACGTACAAGTCCGCGATGCTTCCAATATTTATGAGATTGTGGGCTAATTATAGTTCATCCCCACCCCCCGACCTCTTTGAATTTACTAGCAGGTTCAGGTGAAGGAGCCGTCACGCGTGAAGCATGTGCTTCCTGGAAATTTTGCGCATGTCCCATGTAGTTTCTGATATCTACAGTTGTACCCCGCAATTTCTAGTTTCATTACTTTTATACCCCTATACAGTACATAAACCCTATACATAATAAATAAAAATAAAATAAAAATACATAAAAATATAAAAATACCTTTAAAAATCTTGCAAAATTTATAACTAATAACTAGTATATTTTACTATATTCTACACAAAAAACCAAAAACAAAATAAAAATCAAATATTAAAACCACTAAAAATACAAAATAAATAAAAAATTTTGAAAAATCGTAAATAAATAAATAAAAGTCGTCTAAAAAGCACAATATATCATTTTGATGGTATTTTCACCTACTTTTTAATAAAAAAAATAAAAAATGTTTTATTTTTTATTTTAAAAATTGAAAATAAAAATATGCTTTCAATAAAAATAATTTTTAATATTAAAACCAAATAAACATAACAAAAAAATCAAAATAAAAATCATAAAATAAATAAAACATATAAAAACTACAAAACAAAAACTAAAATATAAAATGACAAGATCTATACCTAAATTTTTATGTAGGTATATTAAAATAATATAAATAATATAAAATTGAGATATCACATAAAAACAAATAAAAATTAGAAAACCTATTCTACCATAATTTTCTATAATTTTACCTTAGTTTTCAAACAGTTTGCCTCCATGAGTTCGGCACTCCGACACTTGAAACTATATGCATCTGGTTTAGAGTATAAATAACAAAAATAATCAGATCTGATACAAAGATCATTACAATGACAGTTGTCTACTCTTAGACAACTCAATCGGTCGTGTTTTTCTCCCATTCATGTGAGGTGTTTGGTGTTTTTGCAACAAATCCCTTCACATTTCTATTATTTATGTTTAGTCTTTAAAGTTTGAAAAGTTGTGTAAAACTTTCTAGATTTTAGCATGCCAGACTTGTAGTTCTTTTTAATTGAAAAAACGCCCCTTTCAGGCTTTGTATTTATTTATTTATTTATTTATTTGCATTTCTATATTTTTAAATTGCTCACATGCTACATAAATTTTAGAAATATTATTGTAGATGCCTCATCTGATGCTCATACATGCTCTATTTTTATTTTAGGAATTTGCTACATTTTTTCATTAATTAAAAATAGAATAGGAGCTATTTATAACATATTTAGATATAAAAATACAAAAAATATAAAATCGATTAAAAATTCCAAAAATAGAGTATATATATTACAATCTATTATAACTCCTGACCCAAAATCATAAAAAATAATGAAAAACATTAAAACTATTGTTATCCTAAAAACTCTATAAAAATCAGTAAAAAAACTATAAAAATCAAAAAAAGTTTTCTATTATATAATTTTATTTATTTATATAATATATATTAAAAACGGTTTTGGGAATTTTGGGACATATTATCTATTTTTAGAACCCAAAACAATTCGAACTATTTATTATAGTTTCAGTTTTGATGTACTAAATACCTTAAAAACACATAACAATTAGCAAAAATTATAAAAAAATCCCAAAAATTAGATAAAAATATCGAAAACACAAAACATATTATTATGTATTTTTTACTACATATAGCTATATTTAATAATATAGATTCCCTATATATTATATATACTATATAATACTTATATATTACTTATTAATATTATTGTTAGTTACAAATACCTAATATATATTTAAAGACTTAAAAAAAGGAGTGCTCTATAAATACTATAAAAATAGTATTTGTAGTATAGATATTATTAGTATATACATACATATATTTTAAAAAAAAGAAATTAAATTTTTTGTAAAAAAGTAAAAAGAAAATTAAAAATTAAAAATTATAAAATATAAAAATCCATAAAAATTAAATATAATTGAAAGCTCATAAAAAATTTAAAAAGTTGAACAAATAAAATTATTGTTTATTTTATTAATTGATAATAATTATCCATATCTGTATTTTTCTCTTAGTGGTTTGTTTCCTACTACGTGTAAACTAGACACATTATTTGTAGGTTATAATAAATTTCACTCGCATTCCTTTATTGTTTTATCATTATTGTGTGTTGATTATCGATTTAATTGATTGATTATATTCCAAGTAATACGAGAGTAGACTATACAACGATTGTCGGATCAGACTTGTTGGAAACCACATGTCCTCTAAGATCGAGCATTAGGAAATGTTGCTCAGTTAATCTATCAAGCTCTATCATATTTGTATAAAAGCCCTTATGGCTTTTAGTTATTTCAATTTAGTCTGGAAATTGTAAATTAAATATAATGTTTTGGGAATTTTGTTTTGTAAACCATCGTCTTGAATTTTAATTACAAAAATACCCCGTCTAAGTTGTTTATTTTATTTATGCATTTCTATTTTTGTTAAATAGATCATGTGTACTATTATAGTTAGGAAAAATACAATAGATGACTTGTATTATGTACATGCACACCCGTATTTTTCTTTAGGATTTTATTGTATTTTCTCAATAATTAAAAATTATTTAGGAGCTATTTATTCCCTGTTTACTTATGAAAATCCAAAACATTCATTAAACCTCTTTTTGAAAATCCAAAAAAATAGAGTATATATATGGGTTCAATGGTACTACCCCCGCTCCATCTTCAGTATTTTTTTTAAAAAAATATCATGTATATTCATCTATGTATCCCACATATATGTCATTTGAATTTCATCAGAAATAGACTCCTATGCCTTCTATCTAGAACATGCATATTATATTAATGTTTAGATCGTTAAAATTACATGTTCTAGATGAATGGCATATGAGTCTTTGTTTCTGGCAAAATTAGAATGGCATATTGGAGAGATATTGTAGATGAATATACATGATGATATTTTTTAAAAAAATAAAAAAACTACGAAAAAAGGGGGATGGGGGTAACCCCATTTTTTCGTATATATTAGTTTACATTACACCTCCATTCTAAAAATCACAAAAATATAAAAAGAAAACACTAAAGATCACAAAACCATAACAAAACTTTAAAATTAGCAAAAATCCCATAAAAATCCAAAAAACTTTCTATTCTTTATTTTATTTATATTATTAGTATAAAGTAAAAATAATTTTGAGAAAATTTGAACTTATTATCTATTTTTAATACCCAAAATAATTCGGCTTATATGTCTTATTCACTTTTTGGTAAATTAAACACTGAGAAATTACATAAAATTTAACAAAAAAATATATAAAAATCTTGAAAATAGAGAAAATTTGCAAAATCATAAAAACATTTTATTTCTAAATTTCAAGTGTATGTATATATAATTAAAATTAGAAACCTTATATATACTATATATGTTATACTACTTATTTGCTACTTACTATTATTACTTATATATATTATATAATCAAAGCCATTAGAAAATAAATAGGACCGTTCTCATATATATTTACAAATATATTTATATATATATTATATTCTCTATATTATTTATAATATCCATAAGATTATTATTATATATAGATATACATTATATCTTTAAAACCAAAAAGAAACTAAAATTTTGCAAAATTAAAAAGAAAATGAAAATTAAAAATTCAAAATATAAAAATATAAAACATTAAAATCCATAAAAAATAAATATAAAAAACCATAAAAATTCAAAAAGTAGGAAAAAGTACAAAATAATTGCTATTAATTATTATTAATTAATAATAATTATACCTATCCCAGTTTGCTTTCTAGTGGTTTAACCCCTACTACTTGGTGAACATAAAAATGACACCCCAGCCGTATGTAATCCATTAGCAAATCCTTCATCCACCGAGAGTGGATTCTCTATTGTAACCCAAGTTATAACAAATGTACAATGATCGCTTTTTTTTACCAAATCGATTCCAAAAATTCAACTGAACAAATTGCATCTTTGATTAGTTAATGTTTTACCCAACCTTCAAATTTGTTAAAATCTTATGTCCTTTGCTATTTTATCTTAACAATCAATGGTTCGGTCCTTTTTTAAATGAGATTTAAGTTATTTAAATGTTGATCGAACCTTTGTCTATTAAGATGAAAATAACAAATGACATCGGAGTCAAACAAAATTTGATGGGCATATAGAACATTATTCAACCTTCAATCTAATGCGGTTGGATTTTTTAAATCAATTTCATAAAAAAGAATATCATAGCACCTTCTTTGTAACGTGGGTTGGATTCACTCCCCTATCCAATTTCCTATTCCAAGATACGCAATGGTCTCATTTTGATAATATATTCAGCATGTATATATATCTTTTTGCTCAGTGTAATCAACACCGTAGGGTAATATGGTAAAATTAACTCGATGATTAAATACGATTTAATCTTTTCATTCTAAAAAAAGTTTGAATATCCAAACATGTCTCAAAATAAATAAAACAATCCGATGGCCAGCTAACGTCTCAACAAATCTCTTGAAGACGTTGGCCTCTGTAATGGCCCCACATCACGACTGCCTGTTGTAATGGCCATTTTATTAGCAAAAAACTTTGTGAAAAATCCAATCATATAGATTTAATCTATTTTAGTTATTCCACATCCCTCTCCATTTGATGTTTCTAGCTATTTTATCATAAAGATCAAAACAAAAGTCAAATTGGAAATGTTTCTTCAACACCACTAACGTCAACTTTTCCTTTGACCTTCACTATAAAATTACTAAGAACATCGGATCTAGGTGAAATTTGATTTGTATCTAGAACAATTACCAGAGATTAAATGTAAATAGTTGGATTTTACACAAATTTTTTATAAAAAAAATGCCTATTACAACAAGACCTACTCTAGAATTCTCTATAGTAGAGGATTTGCTTCCTTTGGCCACCTCCTTGATCTACATGAATGATGTGCACAAAAAGATGGATAAGCTACACAAAAAGATGGATAATTTTAAAAATTAGCAACAATTAATTAATTTTTTAAAATTATCAATGGATAAGCATGGCTAGCTATATGAACAACCTTTAATGATATGGTAAGATTTATAATATTGATGCTATTAATTTCCGCTATAAAAAATCATTTTAAAAGAATAAAATCATTGTTATATATTTAATAACATATATATATACATACAAACATATTAAAAAATGCCATTATAGTCCTATTATGTAGTAGTGTTTATAATTAGGATAAAATCTACAATATATAATGAAAATACATTTTTAAAAGCTTAAAATATATGAAAATTTAGATCGAGAACTTGCAACATGTAGTTGGAGGCCCTAGAATGCATAATAAGTAGAAACGTTACCAAAAATAAAAAGAAACACTAAAAAATGGGTTTATAGTGACCTTTTTTTATAAATTCATTATTGTATCATCCATAGTTAATTATGTAACAAGATTTTATTCTTTGTGAAATTATTTATAATATTTAAACTTAATGATGAATGTCATATTCATTGTTAGATGATTAACGGTAGTGCGTCATTACCTAGCCAACCATCCACGAACCATATCGCAACTTGCGAGGGCGAAGCATGTTAAGTAGGAGCATCCAGACCATATGACCATGCTCGTAGGGTACTTTTTCCTGATGCCCCAATAGTTTTGCTAATTTATTTTTAGTGTTTGAACTTTTGCCTATAGTGTAAAAAGTTTTGGATATTTTGCATGTGAATTCCAGTACTTTACATATTTGCACTTAGGTCATATTTGTGTCACCTCACGTGATTGTGCTCATGAGGGGATTGAGTATTTTGCACTTAAGCCCTTTGGATTTTTTGTATTTTGTTTTAGTCCACCTTTTGGAATATAAGTGTAATATTTTATATAAAGTTTGCATCCGACCCTAGCCCTCTGAGTATATATTATTGGAAATGTCTAGGAAAATTATATTTTTGGTTATGTATTATGTATTTGAGATTAGTCTATAAACTTTAAATATTTACATAAATACTCCGACCAAACTGTTTTTGGTTATTTCTTTTTGTAGATTTTGTTTTTGTTAAAATTAGATCCTGAAACCTAAACATTCATAAAAATTAAGATAAATACCTTATATATTATTCTTCCACATATAATATTACTAGTGACGAATCGCGGAGTACGTGATTTAATTTGTGTTCGTTATAATATGTGTACTTAGAGAATCAGTCAGAATCGAGAGAAGATCTCCGTAAAGAGTGTCTCGGCTTTAATTTATATCTTGGGTAAGTCCAGGGTCGAACACATGGAGGAAAGGAACAACGTCTGGTTAATTCAAAAACTTAAATCTAGGTTTCCACACTTTTTGTATTTTTTTAATGCAAAAATAAAAGGAATGCAATATACAGGTGAATTAAGACAACAAGAAAACTAACAACTAGGTCAAATTAATTTTAACATGAAATTAGTCCAATTTAGCTAAACTATATTTTTCATAGAATCCTAATCCAGATATGAATGCAAGAAACGTTTTTAAAAAAGTTTATGGATTACAATGCAACAACGAAAAATACATACTTTTTATGGTTTTTTCACAGTTTTTCACACAAACAAAATGCAAAAGTTGTGAAAAAATAATAGAAATAAAACATAATGCAATGAGTCTACAGTAATTTTTTGGATTTTTATGACAAAACATGATTTTTTTATGGATTTGTTAATGGAAACATAGTAATAGTGAAAAATTAATTCCTAATAAATCCATATTATCAAATTAGTCGGAGAGCGAATTATCTCACATAGGTATTTTTATATGGAATACAGGAGATTTGAAAATTAGCAAAATAGATGTGTGTAGATTTAATTAAAAATCATTTAGTAAAACTATAATTTATTTAAGGTACAAGAAAACTCCAATTAAGATGAAATTTGGACAGTAATTAAACAATAATTCAGGGCATCATTTCTATTTTTTATGGAATTTATGCAGCAACTGTGAGTGAGATGTGAATCTAATTCCTCAGATTGTGTAAAATATACAGAATTTCACTTGAACAATTTTAATTAATTCTCCATAATTCACAAAAATATAAATAAATATTCAAATGATAGACAATCACTTGCTCAACATCATGACATTTTTAGTTAAATAAAATGATGCTAAATTGACGTCCAAATTAATGATCAAATACAGGGTTAACCATGTAAATTTCAGAGAACAAAATTCACAAACATTTATGTACAGGGATTATTTTGAAAATACAGAAACTAAATGGAAAAAGTTGTAATTTTTACAAAAAAATTAAAAAATGACCTTCTCTAGCGGAAGGGTTCGATGGAGGGGGTTTATACGGGGCGACACTGCCACGCTTGCATGAGGAGGAGCGGGTTGGCCTGGTGGCAGAGGTGCCCCATGAGGGAGTTGGAAGCGTACAATCGCGCCTGGAGGAAGTCAGGGCAGCGTGAGGCCATGGTTGTTGGTGGTTGCGCCTTGAGAGATCGCGGTTAGAAGTTGGAGGGGGATCGCGATAATGCGGGCAGCCATGCCTAGAAGAAGGCGGGGCGGCGTGAGGTCGCAAGTTGGCTGGAGGAGCGGGGGCCGCTGGTGACGGCTGGCGCGTTGGCGGTGGAGCCGAGGGTGGAAAGCGGTGGAGGCTGGGGGGGTGATCACCTGCTGTCTTTTCTAATTTTTTTTCCTTTATTTTTTCTTTTTTTATTTTTGTTGTATTGTTTTGATTGATTTTTTTGATATTTTTGAGGTTTTTCTTAAACAGGGAACACAAACACAAGATGAGAATGTGGTGTGGTGATGGTAATGTGGTAAAAAAATAAACAAGTGAAGGTGTGTGGGTGGTGATGTGGTGTAATAAAAAAAGGAGATAAAAATGATGTTGAGTGATAAAAAATGAAATTACCTAAATGGAAGCGGTCTCCTATGGGTGTGCTCACGAAGAGCACGGTATTCGCTCAAATCGTTAGCGAGCGATGAGATTGAACAGCGCACGGATGCGGCAGCGATGTTGGCCAAGATGCCAATGGATCTCACCAGAGAGAGGGTTGTCGTCGCTTAACCATGGTTGTGTTGTTGTCACCGATTCAACTCTGGGAACTAGGCTCTCCTCACATAAAGATGGATCAAATGCAAAATAAGGAGGATGGGATGTATAAAAAGAGATGGAAAAAAGGAGGTTAGAATGGAGGTGGAGTGGAATGGGACGTTAATAAAATGGTAGAGTTGAATTAGAAGTTAGAAAAATAGTGGAATAATGGAGTTGAATGGGTGGTTATTGTAGAGAATGGAGATTAAATAAATCATAAATAATAAGACGAAATATGCTACTAAAAGACATAAAATATAAAGAAGAAAAAAATCGTGGAGAATTTACAAAAGAAGACAAACAACATGTACATTTTTTTAGTTTTCTAATTTTAATTTTTTTACATTTTCAATAAGAGATATTTACGACAGAAAAATACAATAAAATACTAGAAATAAAATACAACACAATAATGTTTTTTAGGTTTTTTAGTAATAAAACAATTAAATAAAAATTGAAGAAAGAATGAATATTTACATTATATACAATGTATACCTAGGTCTCAAAACCCATACTTTACAAATGAGCTCCTTAGTGAAACCATTTCCATTGGATAGATAATTTTCTAAATTAAACTTTAAAAGTGAGTTTGGTGAATTTGGAGTTCATACAGAGCGGGAATTTGGCCGGGAAGTTGGACTTTACAGTCTTTTCTCTTTGGTATCTAGGAGTATTTATTTGAGACAAAATTTATTTTATATTTTTGTATTTTTATATACATTTTTATGAACAAGTTAGAAAAGAATTAACAAAAAAGGAGTTGAAATGAAATTTTTTAAAAATACATAAAGTTTGGGGCTATTTATAAATGAAATCTCCTTTAATTTTGTGGCTTTTTATTGTTAATTTATTTTGTAAAATCTAATATACAATAATTAGTGTGTTTTATTTACAAGAGTTATTTTTGTTAATTTATTGATTTTGTGGACATTTATTTGAGATTTTACTCGGAGATTTTGCTGAGATCAATATATTGAGACAATGAATCATCACTAAGGTATTTTATCTAATATTTTTATTTATTAAAAATAAAAAATGAACTATTTTGTCTGATATATCTTAGAAAAATATAAAAAATATAAAAATATTTTGAAAAATTCCAAAAAATTATATTACATTCATTAACCTATTTTAAACCTATAGATTAAAAGTCCTTAGAATAAAAAAACATTAACAATTAAAAAGCTCCAAAATTCTTAAAAAATTATAAAAAATTTCAAAAAACTCATCAAATATGTATTTATGTTTTAGAATTTTGTTTACTATATTTATTATATATTAAATTAATTTTGGAAAATTTTGAGGCTTTTAAATATTTTTAAATTCTAAAACAATTAGGCCTATTTATTCTAGTCACTGTTTTCCTATATTAATCCAATTAAGAAGATAAAAAATTAGTAAAAATTATAAGACTATAAAAAAAACAGTGAGAATATAAAAAAGCCAAAAATATTTTATTTTGTGATTTTTGAGTATTTGTAGCTACATTTATAGTTGTATTAGTTATATTTTCTACAACAATACTTATATTTTTATATTATCTTATTAAAAAAATTAAAATGAAGAATATAAAAATTAAAAATTAAAAATCTAAAAAAAAATTAAAAAAACAAAATTCCAAAATAAATAAATAATTTAATACTCACAAAAATAAAAATCTCTAAAAAGCCCAAAAACATTTGGTGTCTTCTTTAGTCAATTTTTGTTATCTATCCCTCATTCTCCATGTATTCGATATCCTACTTGTACTTCACCACTAGTAACATTTATTTGTAGGATTTATAATAAATTTTGATTCACACTTGCTCGCATTGCTTGATCTTTAAATTATGTGGATTGATTGTTAATCGCTGTCAACTTTAGTGAGTGGTCGCCTCAGTGACAATTTATCTTCGCTTCTTGTGAGGACATTTTTAGACCCTTGCCAATCTTGAGTCTATCACCCATTCATCATGATGTCTTGGTCTCGAGGTTTAGGGTCATTCAATACATTTGGCATTTCATTTTATTTTTTTATTCTTTATTTTGGATTTAAATGCAGTATTTTATACAATAATTACAAAATAAATAATATATTTTAATTTATGAAAAATAATGATATTTACATGTATTTATCTAGCCTTTAAATGTACAAATGAAAGAATAAAGGTGATGAAATGGAGATTCATCAATTTGTAATTTATTTAAATACTTATTTACGTATTTTTAGTTTACTTTCCCGAGTTTATTTATTTTCTTAGGTAATTATGGACATATATTATGTAGATATATTATAGATATAATTTCTTATATAATAAAGTACAATATTTATTTTAACATACTTTTAAAGGTTTTATTTTATTTTATTATGCACACGTATTTTGAACAATATTTACAAATATATAAAAATATAAGAAAGTGAAAAATATAAAGAATAAATATAATGAATATTATATACAAATATATCACATAATGAGGGCTCAAAAACTAACTTTTGCATCTCAACTTCAAATTGAATGAAACTGCCTTCATTGAAGAGAAAATTAAAATTTAAGAATAATAAAATGAGTTTGGTCAATCTTGAATATGTGCGGAGAAGATACATGTTTGTAAACTTTTCATTGCGGCTTTTTATTCTGTCTCTTGAGTACAATGTACATTATTTTTGAATGAAATAAATTTTGTATTTTTCTTTGTATTTTATGTACAATATTCCTATTGAGGGTTCTATTATTTGAGGTATAAATATAAGAAAATAAAATAGGTCCCAGAAGGCTATTTATTATAAAATCAAATTAGGGTTTTCAAGTGGTTTTCTATACAATTGATCTGCCATATTTCCCTCTACTTTATTCCTTGTCGACCAAGTCATCATGGTGACTGGTCTCAGGGACTAAGATCACTCAGTGCCTTTGACACTTCATTCTTTCTCTTTTCTTCCTTTATTATTTTATTTTGTAAGTAATTACAGTATTTTAAACTTATATGCATTATTGAGAGTTCTTTTATACTGATTAATGCTATTGATGGCACGAAAATCAAAGAGAGAAACCGAGGTGGAAAATAAATCACAATGTCGTTGTCCTCAGTCACTCAGAACGTGTCAATCCAGAAAAATAACCACTCAAATAAGATAAAATCAAGCAAGCACAAGAAAGAGCGGTCTGCTATAGGTTTAACCTGGTATAGCTCCCAGGGTCGAACACAAGGAGCACAGATTGGCCTTGCGGCCTACGATATAGTCAAGAGTCCAGAAGAATCTTCTTTTTGGTTTTTATTTGTTTTTGTATTTTTTTTTAGATTTTTTTTAATTAATGAGAAAATGAAAGAACGTGAATGCAAGGGGACTTCAACAATTTATACAACTCACAAAAATGATGCAAAAATTAAGGAAAATTGGTTTTTATGTTTTTTAGGTTTTTTACTGTTTTTGGTGAATTTTTGGAATTTTTCTAATGGGTAAATTAATTATTAAAAATCAAACAATGCAACAAAGAAGGGGTACTGTCCAGCAAGGTTAGAAACTCAAAAATAAAATATTTTAGAGCTTCAAACAACCCTGGAGGTAATTTTCCTATAATCTATGAAGAACAAGGAAAATTGAGGCACCCTAATTATTGTTTTTGGGTTTTTAATTTAATTACTACAATTTTTATGAGTTTTTAAGGGTTTTTCAATTTTTATGGGTTTTAAGTGATGAAAAGTAGCCAAAATTGGCTAGAAAATCAAACAACCAGTAAACAACAAACCCTAATTTTTTTAGAATTTTTGTTGAAGTTTTTATATTTTTTTGGTATTTTTAAAGTCAAACAGTAGCAAAAATAGGGGTTTTTGAATTTTTAAAAATAATAAATGAAATCCAAAATGTCCCCAAAAATCATAGAAATTCCTACACCATGGCAGGAGCCATGTGTCAAAATTTCATTGGATTTGGAGGTCGTTTGATATTTTATTCAAAAATGAAGGTGGGGCACTGTGCACAGGGACCTAAGTGCAAATACCCAAAAGTTCTGGGGTCCTGGTGCAATTTACCCAAGAAGTCACGTGCCAAGCACGTGTCTGGGGCACTCAAGGACCTAAATGTAATAAAAATAAGTCCCAAGGACCTATTGATAACTCGTATCAAAAGTCCAGGGGGCTCGGTTGCAATTTACCCAATAAGTAACGCACATGCGTAAAATCAATGCTCACAGGGGCATAAATGCAATTTCACAAAAAGATTCATTCAATTCAAAACATCCAGAACTACAAGGGGTTTCATGCAAATAACCCAACAAAACACGTGCCAAAGCACGTGGGTCTCTACTGGCAGGGGTATAAATGCAAACAAAATTAAGCGCGAGGGTCTCTATGCAAATATCCCAGAAAATAAACAACTGAATTAAAAATTACAGGACTAAATCGAAACAAGACAAACAGAGGGGGGCCTATGAAATTTACCCCTTTATTAATAGCGACGGCCCAGATGATGACGCGTGGATGATCGGACGGCGGAGAACAAACGCGCCTTTACTCCTTCGGCTTTTGGGCTCGATCGACGGCGGAGAGAGATCCACGTGGCTGATCCGACGGTGCTGGGCTCGGGTCTCTCTCCTCTGCTACGGATGGCTCCGATGCGCTCCTCAGATGGATCAACGGATGCTGCTCCTCCTCAGATGAACGGACACGATCAGAACTGGAGCGAGGTCTTCATCGGACGGCTCTGGAAGGTCCTCGAAGAACTGATGGCCGGCGAACTTCGCCGGCCTCGCGCGTGCACTCCGATCCTCCTCAGCTGCGCCTGAAGGTCGGAGAAGCTCCGCTGGACGTTCCCGCAGCTGCTGGTGGTGGCCAAGGCCTCGGCCGAGCCCTGGAAGGCTCCGGCGAGGTCAACGAAGAAGAAGCTCCTGGGAAGATGTCGGGGGGCCTCAGACGGCCTCCTCTTGACCTGCAAGATAGTTCAGAAGCTTCGCGGGTCGAGGGCAAAGTGCCTCGACCCGGTTAGGTGTCGTGAAGGTGGACGGTGCGTCGTGGCGAACGAGCTCCGGCGAAGCGACGGCGAGGGAACTCGAATCCCAGATCCTGTGCGATCTGGGTTGTGTGGAGGGGTGAAGAAGGTGCGTGAGGGTATGGCGGAGGTGATGAGATGGTCGGATGGTCGAGATGTAACGCGGTGTGGTCGGAATCGGAGATGTACGTCGGAGGTCGGAATTGGGCGTAATCGGAAATTAAGCTAAATGGAAAAGAACTACGGCTACCTGGTGGATGCTGGAGACTGTGCTGGAGATGGGCTATCTCCGGGTCGTAGCTTCGAAGGGCGTCAAGGCCTGAAGCTCGATGCTCGACGCTGGCGGCGGAGCAAAGACGGCGAGGTTACGCCGGATCGATGGTTTCGCTCCCTCGCCTCACTGCAACAAGGGCTAACGCTCGCTGTCACTCAGGCGGAGCCAATGGAGGTCACGGGGAAGGAAGAGAAGGGCCAAAGATGCGGCGCGGAGGCGGCGGAGGGGAAGGATATATAGGAGTGACCGGGCGATTAGGGTTGCGTGAGGACAGCAAAGGAAGGCGTGGATTTGATGGCGGAGGATCCGGCGAGGGAGAGGGATGTGCGGCGAAGAATTTGGGCGCGGGGGTTGAATGGGAGACAGCTGGAGTCGCGTGGGAAAAATCGGGGAAGGAGGCGCGGCGCGCATGGTCCAGAATAGGAAAGGAGTCGCGGGGGAGTTGACTGGGGTCAACATTCCCCCGTGGACCAACCAGCGTCTGCCACGTGTGTGCATTTTTTGTTTTATTTTTTTAGGGTAGAAATAGGTCGAATTAGATAAAACTCAAAACATGAAATATTTTTCTTTTATTTTTTTCTATTTTTTGGTGATTTTTATTTAATTTTTGGAAATAAAAATAGGTTAGCTCTATATATAGGTATATGTACACTATATGGATTTTTATTTTTGATTTTTTTATTTGTTATTTTTTTTGTATTTTTATGCTCATTTTGTATTTTATTTATTTACAAGATAACATATGGAATAAAAGAATATTTTTATTTTATTTTTTATCACTTATATACAAGGGTTAAATAAATAATTAAATACCTTTATATACATGGTATTAATACAATGTATTTTTGTATTTTCAATTTTGTGATTTTTATTTGATTTTTGTTTTGTTTCTTGTTATTTATTTTATTTACAATATATGCCATAGAATATTTACAAAAAGTTTAGAAAATAAATGAGTTTATTTATAGGGTTAAATAAATACAAGGGTGTGGTTTATACACATGGTGAAAGGGTATTTTTGTCTTTTTGATTTTTATCTTTTTATCTTGTTTTTAATAGCTTTTACAAAATATATACAAATATAGACAAGGATATTTTTGGGTGAGGAAAATATATAGTTTCATTTATTTACAAATGTGTACACATGAGCTCCTATCTCCCTCTACTGTGGCTTTTATGCGGTCAGGCACATGCTGAGCCCTCCCTTGGGTTAGGTTGCTCAATATTTATTCTAAATATTTCCCTCTTTTTCTTTTTGCTCTTTATTCTTTTATTTTGTGCACAAAAACATGCTAATTATAGGTTTTTACACAATGCATGCTTTTGGTAATTATTTGTATTTACACATATCTACATGTATTTGCAAAGGTTTTTGTAGCTAAAATAGAAGAATAAAGAGTGATGAATGGGTATTCATCACCCCCCTATGCTTAACTTTGCTAGTCCCTTAGCAAACACTTATTTGAAAAAGAAGTGAAAAAGAAAAAGAAAAAGAAAAAGAGGATGTACAAGGATCAAAGTTGACTTATTAAATTTTCCTTCATTAACTTGAAATATGGAGCTCGATCAGATCTTTGGATTATTAATGTGTCGGAACCTTACTTGGACTTAAGCTTAAAACTCAACAGTCTCCAAGTTCCACCAATCTATGGGTAAGACTCCTCAATAAACCAGATCAGAACAAGTCTACATACACAAACTCTAATGACCATGAATCTTTTCTTGCGGTGTAAGTGATATGTGGCTCCCCACCTCAGAAGTGACAAAGAAACAACCTCCCTCAACCTGGTAACTCTAATGCCTCAGTCTAGCAACTCTTTCCTCGAGAAGCGGGGTATTCCCTTCTAAGTTCAAGTGCAACCAGCTCAAGAAGAGGGGGTAGAAGTATAGAGTTTTGGAAGCCTAGCCAGTGTAGCTAAGTCTCCCGCTGCAAGCTTCATGAGATCTTTACACTCCGGTGGGGTTATTAAATTTTCAATCCGACCCACCACTTTTTTGGAGTTCTTTTTGCATTTTTGCATTTTTTTTTTTTTTTAACAACTTCTGTACAACATATCTACATGGTGCAGCATATATAAGAAATTTCCCCTTGAGCCAGTAGACTATCCCTCTTTTGAAGCTTTATTGCAACCCACAGCTTCTGTCTTTAGCTTTCAACACCACTAGACCAAGTTGAGGTGCACTTCCTTCACTATAAGAAGAAGAGAGGTTCCGCCTAGAAGTACTACCCTCATATGCTACCCCAAGCCAAAGGAAACTGCCTCCTCACCACCTCATCCATGGAGAGCCATGTGTAAAGTGCAGGTGCAAGTTAAGCCATTGTCTCTGAGAGTCATGCGTGTGTTGTTAAGTGTTCTACTTAAGCTCATCAAGATGACATATGCTCATAGCCTAGTGGACTCAAAGAATTAAGTCCTTATGGACCTGAAAAGCCTTAAACCTAAATCCTACAAGGTTCCTCTTGAAGTTAAGTGAATTAAGATCTTATTCAAGCTCCATTTCTCAATTTAATTCCAGGCTTAATTTAAATGGCAACTCTCATCCAGGAAAAACTATATACATATATGTACACAAGATGCTATTTACAAATATTTTACAATCATGCAAAAAATTTTTGAAAAATGTTTTGAAATCATGAATGAATGATGCATGAAGTGCAAGTTTTGCAAAAAGATCTTTACAAACATTTACACAAGATATTTGCAAACTTTTGATTTTCAAAACATTTTGAAAAAATTTTTGTACTATATACATAATTTTGATACAAAATATTTTACACAAGCTTTACACAAAAGATTTTTGAAATCATTTTTACAAAAATACTTTGTACACTAGCTATGTATGTGCAAGAATAAAAGAGGTTTATGTACATGAAAAATTTTTAATATTTTTGTGATTTTTAGCCATTTTATTTATTAACACACTCACACAAAGTACGAGTTATGGCTAAAGTATATATGGAATATATACACACCCCCCCTATACTTAGCTCGAACGATGTCCTCAGAGTGATCAAGAGCGATGAAGAAGACATAACTCGTGCTTAGTAAAAGGGAAGTGAAAAGGAATGGCATACTACAACGACGAATAAATGAATAGAATGAGAGGAACTCGGTGGTTTCCCCCTATACTTAGGATTAACTAATCCTAAGTATAGAAAGCTGTACACGAAGGGAAAGCCGAGTGAAGAATATACAGAATCTGCCCCCCCTATACTTAGGATAAAATATCCCTAAGTATAGGCAGCAAAAACAAGAGCAGAACGAATGAAAAGAATGCTCGCAGGTCCGACATCCCCCCTATACTTAGGGTAAAGTACGCCCTAAGTATAGCATAATCATAAGATGAGAAATGGGATGTGGGATTAAAGAATAGAATGATATGGACAACTGGATCTATACAGGCGGAGGAACAGTGAAAATCAGGCGTGAGATGCAAATGATGTGAGTCAAGAGACCACATCTCACGCAAAATGAATAGCAGCAATAATAACGTCCCGCGGCTCATGATCTAGAAATGGTTTGAGCCGCTGGCCGTTCACTCGGAAGGTACTCTCAGAAGATAACTCAGATATATCAATGCTACCGTTATCGTGTACCTTTCTGACCAAATAGGGTCCTTTCCATTTGCTCTGTAGCTTCCCTGGAAATAATCTGAGCCTTGCATCAAACAACCATACTTTCTGTCCAATCTCAAAATGCTTGTGGCTGATATGAGAATCATGCCACTCTTTGACTTTCTCCTTATAATGTAGGCTGTTTGAGAAAGCTGCGTCTCTAAGCTCTTCCAAGGCGGCTAACTCTGCCCTTCTCTGGTCTCCTATACCATTTGGATCCATTAATATGTCTGTAACTGCCCAGAGTGACTTGTGCCTCAGCTCAACTGGTAGGTGACAAGGCTTGCCATACACAAGGCGAAAGGGAGATGTACCCAATGGAGTCTTGAAAGAAGTCCGATATGCCCACAAGACCGAGTCCAAAAGCTGTGACCAATTCTTTCGGTCAGGGCGGACGACTTTCTGCAAAATATTCTTGATCTCCCTATTCGACACCTCAGCTAGACCATTTGTCTGTGGATGGTATGGTGTAGCAACACGATGGTCTATGCCGAACTCTGTAGCGAGTGCCTTCACCTGGTCGTTGATGAAGTGAGATCCCCCATCAGAAATAAGAACTCGTGGAATCCCGAACCGCGTAATGATGTTCCTCTTCAAAAATTTGCAAACTGTCTTTGCATCTGCGGCTCGGGCGGGGATAGCCTCAACCCAACGACTAACATAATCTACGGCCAACAGAATGTACTCAAATCCCTGACTCTTAGGGAATGGACCCATGAAATCGATGCCCCATGCGTCAAAAACCTCACAGAAGTGAATGGGCTGCATCGGCATCATATCACGTTGTCCACAAGTGCCCATCCTCTGACAGTCAGTACACCTCTTCACGAACTCATCAGAGTCCTTGAAGAGTGTAGGCCACCACAAGCCGGATTGGAGCACTTTCTGTGCCGTTCTCCTCCCAGAATGATGTCCTCCTGCCTCAAGCTTGTGGCAGTAAGTGAGGACACTATGATGCTCCTCCTGAGGAATACACCGACGCCAGATGCTATCCCCTCCTTCGTGGTAAAGGATGGGATCCTCCCAGTGGTAGGACTTTGCCTTCGCAAGGAAGGTCTCAATCTTCTGCTTGGGCCAATCTTGTGGGACTTTCCCAGCAACGAGAAAGTTCACAATATCGGCGTACCATGGGAGTGAGGCGATAGCAAGGATCGCCTCGTCTGGGAAGGTATCACAAATGGGATCAATCTGCTCTGTCTCCTCAGGCTGCTCTAATCGGGATAAATGGTCCGCCACCACATTCTTGACTCCAGGTTTATCTTTGATCTCAATGTCGAACTCCTGGAGTAGAAGGATCCATCTAGTAAGTCTGGCCTTGGCATCCTTCTTTGACATGAGGTACCTGATGGCGGTGTGATCTGTGTACAAGGTTACTCTAGATCCAATGATATATGATCTGAATTTATCTAGGGCAAACACTACTGCTAGCATCTCCTTCTCTGTGACTGTATAATTCCGCTGGGCGGAATCCAATGTGCGGCTAGCATAGTGTATGGCAAATGGTACTCCATCCCTCCTCTGTCCTAGCACAGCCCCTACGGCAAAATCGGAGGCGTCCGTCATGATCTCGAATGGGAGAGACCAATCGGGTGGCTGAAGGACAGGAGCCTCAATTACGCACTGCTGGAGAGTCTCAAAGGACGAAAGACACTTGTCATCAACAAGGAACTCGGTGTCTTTCGTCAAGAGATCAGTCAACGGTCGGGCAATCTTGCTGAAATCATGAATGAATCTCCTATAAAAACCAACGTGCCCCAGAAATGACCGTAACTGCTTCAGATTGGACGGCGGTGTGAGTTTCCTAATGACATCGACCTTGGCCGGATCAACCTCCATGCCTCTGTTGGAGATGATGTGGCCAAGCACCGTCCCTTGAGTCACCATGAAGTGACTCTTCTCCCAAGACAGAACCAAGCGGGTATCAATACATCGCTGAAGCACTCGGTCTAGGCATTCAAGACAGGAATCGAAATCGTCGCCGTAAACCGAGAAGTCGTCCATGAAGACCTCCAAACACTCCCCTACCATGTCCGAAAATATCGACAGCATGCATCTCTGAAAAGTCGCAGGGGCGTTACATAGCCCGAATGGCATGCGTCGAAAGGCGTAAGTACCGAAGGGACAGGTAAAGGTGGTCTTCTCCTGATCCTCAGGAGCGATGGCCACCTGGTTGTAGCCCGAGTACCCATCTAGGAAGCAATAATGGCTCTTCCCTGCCAGTCTCTCTATGATCTGGTCAATAAAAGGCAGGGGGAAATGGTCCTTCTTGGTGGCCTGGTTGAGTCTCCTGTAGTCAACACAGACACGCCAAGAGGTGGGTACTCGTGTAGCAATCTCCTCTCCCGACTCACTGATCACAGTCGTGATGCCCGTCTTCTTGGGCACCACATGCAAGGGGCTAACCCACTTGGAGTCGGAAATGGGATAAATAAAATCTGCACTCCACCATTTTGATATTTCCTTCATAACAACCTCTCTTAGGTTGGGGTTCAGTCGCCGCTGGAATTCACGCGACGGCTTTGCCCCTTCCTCGAGATAGATATGGTGGGAGCACAACGAGGGACTAATCCCATGGAGATCTGCTACGCTCCATCCAATTGCCTTGCGGTTCTTTTCAAGAACCTCCATCAGACGGGATTCTTGTTCTCCAGTCAGATCTGCAGAGATGATGACTGGGTACATCTCAGACTCTCCCGCAAGGAATCGATACTTCAGCGTAGTAGGGAGCGGCTTCAGCTCTGGACAGCTAGGTGCCGGCAAATCTGGCTTCTGAAGAAGATGTGTGTATGCGGATAATTTTGCCAAATTTGCCTGGGAAAATGATAACGAACTCTCACAAACTGGATCTGGAGAAGGCGGGTCCTCTACATTGTCTCTGATCTGCTCTGCCTCTACCTCCTCCTCATCTATAGGCTCAGGTGGATCCAGATCTGGCATTTGATCACTACAATCTGCCCAATCAGATTCTGAATCCGAGGGATCTATATCAGACTCAGTGGCATCAGTACCACTGGAGAACAAGGTGGCATCAGCACCACCATAGAGCAGGGTGGCCTCAGTACCACCATCACTGGAAATCGTGTCGCGATCAAGGTCCGACTCTGGCGACTCAATAGTATCCTGAACCAGGGCTGTGCTCTCCAGACTATCCTCTGCTATCATCTCTGCATCAGCTGTGTCTGAATATGAGAGGATGGTCTGTGCTGCAGGATCTGCCCAAGCTGCCTCATCATCTGTGATCACAAAATCACAGTCCTGGTGGATGTCTGGCTCTACGTCTGTCAGCTGCTCTGAATCTGTACTGCCATGTGAGCGGGATCTGGATCTGGCTCTGTGGTCCTTAACCGTCTCTATTTGTATACTCTCGCCCTGGACGCGAAAGTACACCTTCCCGCTATCATGATCAGTCACCGCCTTGGCTGTGGCCAAGAATGGGCGACCGAGGATGATGGGGGAATCGGTCAACGAGTCAGGGGTCTCCATGTCCAACACTACGAAGTCCACGGGGAATTGCAAACCCTGAATCGTGACGACAACGTCTCGTAACAACCCCTTTGGCCTCTTGACAGACCGATCAGCAAACTGAAGGTATGTCCTGCTCTGTCTAAGAGTGCCCAACTCTAAATGGTGGAGAAGGGCTGCCGGAAGAAGGTTGATCGACGATCCGCTATCTAATAGAGTGCGGTCGAACCTCTGCTCACCAATCTGACATCTGACATACGGGGCCCCTAAATCTGGCCTCTTAGTCGGCAGATGGTTCTGGATCGCGTAACACGTGGCTTTTGTTAGCACATGAATTTCTGCGGTCTTGTTCCTCTTCGTCCTCCTGACTGTGGTCTTATCTCTCAAGGACCGCTGAAGAAGAGGGATGTGCTGCAAAGCCTCATTGAGGGTCAGCTGTATGTGAAATCGGTCTATCATGCTATGGCTGAACTCCTCCTGCTCTCTCTTTTTTGGGTCTTTTTCTTTTTTCTTCCCTTTCCCTAACTCAAGGGCTCTAGGAAAGGGGATCACAGGGTCCTTCTCAGATGAAGGACTAGGAATAGGTCTAGATGATTCAATGACTGGATCCTCACAAACATCATTCACAACAGTGGGATCAGAGTAAACTAAACCTTTTCCTTTATTCAAATTTGAGTTCTGAGATACATTTATTCGAGGAAAGACAACATCTCTATCAAAATGAATACTGGTGGCCTCAGTACCACCTCTGGCTGGCTCTGCAACTAAACGTCTTGCGGCCTCAGTACCGCTGGCTGGCTCGGCTCTCCTGGTGGCGTCAGTACCACCTCCTCTATGTGGTGAAATGGCGGCCTCAGTACCGCCGGGTGAATCAGCATCTCGGGTGGCATCAGTACCACCCTCATCATGATGTGCGGCTTCAGTACCGCTCTCCTCTTCCTCATCTGGCGCTCTAGATGGATCCTCGAGTTGTCGCTCAGATGAGGCGCCTCCTGCTGGTCTTCTACCGCTCCTAAGTGTGACAAAATCAGCATCAAATAAATCCGACGAGATAACATCAAATGAGTCACTAGAAGTGGTAGGGTCAGTGTGAACTACCTGCTCAGATTTCCTCTTCAAATTATTCGGATTCGGCTCGATCTGTGCAGGGATGGCGGCCTTCCCTCTCATCAGGTCCCGCATCTCCTGGCGGAACTCGTCCATCTCCCGTCTAAATGTAGCATGCTGCTCTGTGAAGAGGCGGGCTATATCATCCATGGTGGGGCTCTCATGGGAGCCCGACGGGTTGCCTCTCTGGTACTGAGGCTGCTGGACCTGCTGCTGCTGGTGAGAGGGGTAAGAGGATGCATGCTGCTGCTGGTGAGCCTGCTGCTCACGTCTCCAATACTGTCCCTGCTGCTGATAGGGACGAGATACGACTGATGATGGCTGGTGTGCTGGGTGCTGCTGGTGATCCCTCTGCTGGGAGTACTGCCCTCCCTGACCGGCTGGCTGCTGTTGGGGTTGGTTACCCCCATTCCCCCACCTGAATCCGGGATGGTCTCGTCGGATTCCAGGTTGAGGCCGGTCGTACCAAATACCGTTGACATCCATCAACGGTTCCGCATCATAAGGGGCGGGTGGGAGTACATCCAGAGGCTGATCCGGCTGATATACCACCATCTGCAAGTCTGGAGATGGTGGTGCCTGGTAAGAAGGCTGCTGCTGCTGGTATGGCTCCGCCTGTACAAGGTGAACTTGTCTAGGCTGCTGCAAGGAGCTGGAGCGCTGGGACGAGCTGCGGCTGCCACCGGAATCGCCTCGCGACAGAAGACGGGGCTGAGGAGCCGTCTGTGCCTCCTGAAGACACAAGAGCTGGGTCTTCATGTCGCTCAGAGTCTGTGCCATTTCTTCCATCTGAGTTATGCCCTGGCACTGCTTCTTCTCTATGATCTCCATGCGGTCCAACTTCTCACTAATAATCCCCATGTCCGCAGCGGCCGACTCTGCCTGTGCGGCTGCAACTGTGGACGAACTGGAAGGACCTGCATCAACCCGTGCTATCCGCTGATACTGCACGGGTCCTGGCGGCTGGACTCTCTGTGTGTACAACCGAGTCTGGGACATTACCATGTAATTCTCGGACATCTCCTCAAAGATGGCCCAGACTTGGTTGTGGTCCTTGGCAAAGTAGGACCCGCCGCAAGAAGCATTCACCAGTCCCTGAAGCTCTGGTGTCAGCCCACTGAAGAAGCTCTGAACTAGGTTCGGCTTCGAAATGTCGTGGTGTGGGCATCTGTCTAGAAGCTCTCTGAACCTCTCCCATGCCTCGTGAAATTGCTCGTTAGGGAGCATGGAGAAGTTGTTGATCAGGGACCTTGCTGCATTTGTCCGCCCGAGTGGATAGTACTTGTTCAAGTACTCGGTGCGGAGTTGATCCCAGGTGTATACAAACTTCCCTAGATGTTTCAGCCAGGCGGCTGCTCTATCTGCCAGTGAAAAAGGGAAGGCCATCATTCGAATCGTATCTTGGTCCACACGACGATCGTGGACAGTGCTGCAGATCATCAGAAACTCCTGGAGATGGAGGTGGGGTTCCTCAGTGGCGAGTCCGTGAAAATGCGGAAGCATCTGCAGGGTGTTCGGAGGGAACTTGAAATCCCCCACGATAGCAGGAATCACCACCCACTGGTGCATCAGTGTAGATCCAGGGTTGTGAAGTTCCCGCATCGGTCGTGCTGCGGCGGCGGCTGCCGCTGCTGCGGCAGCTGCTGCTGCAGCTGCTGCCTCTGCATCAGCATCAGCATCAGGGATGTCCTCCGGTTCGCTCGGCTCTTCTCGCTCTCTTCGGAGTCTCTCCAACTCCCTCCTCATCTCTATCATGAATGCCCCCTGATCTCGTAACTGTTGCTGAACTGTCTCTAATGATGAGATCAGGGTGGAGTTAATCGCTCCCTGGTCTAAGACAAAGTGTTCGGGCTGGCGATCGTCTGAACTACCGGCTCCAGCCATAGGGATGTCTGCAAAATTAGATGAGCCTAACTCAGGTTCGGTCAAATTAATTCGTCTCTCCTCAGGCTCATGTCTCTCAGGAACAGAAGAAAGGGGATCGAGGGGGAACAGGATGGAATCGAACTCGGGCCCGGAGAGCTGGTCTCGACTCTCACGGGCCAACCTAGATGATGGAGTAGACGCGCCTGAAAGCGGTGCAGCCAGAGGCTGCCTAAGAGATCGTCTGCCCATCATCTTGATCTTGGCGAGTTGGGCGGATGGGATCTGGAGAAAATATGATAGCAAGCAAACCCCCGGTTCACCAACGCAACACAATGTGAAGACCGTGAAAGATCGGTCAATTTATCTTGTCAATTTTTATTTGGTGAACATACAAGATATCAGAGCGATTACGTGACTTGCTGGGATACCCGATACTCTCTCAACCAACTGTCCCGCACAGAAGAGTCGGTAATCAGTCGAGATGAGCACCGGAGGGTTCTACCTAGTGTTCGGGTCACTCTCTCGCACAATCAAACCAAACAATGAGGGAGTTGCTCTCCCCAAGACAAATTTTTAATTTGTGAGTGTCTTTTAGGGTCAATAATGTTATCCAGTCCCAATTTTTTTTTGTTTTTCTTTTTAAATATTTTTCAAAATAAATACAAGCGGCCTAACGGTTTTTCCGATTCTCCTGATGATTAAGTCAAATAAAACAGAGGGAGAAGACGAAAAAGCCGATGCGCGAAGGAATCAATGATGCATGCAGAGAAAGAAATGCGTACCTTGTCTCCAGCACTCTACATGCAAGTGATCCGCGCAGAATTTAAATACAGAAATAAAACTACCTAAATGATGCAACGGGAAAAACCGAGTCCTAAATGAGCAGCTTCTATTGATCGTGAAGAACAATAGTTAGCTAATCGAATTGAGTCCGGAGTCCGATCTTGGGAGTCACTCGGTGCCCGCCACAACGGGTCCTGCCAGCGCTGTATGTGACTCCTCACGGCACGTGGTCTCAAATCCAATTTCACTAACTTTTTCAATGAATTTTATTAAGGTCCAATTACGTTCTATAGGAACAGATATTCTATTAGGTGTTTGGGCCTTAGAAATCTACGTCACAATCAACAAAAATTCCTAAATCTAGGGGCTCGAGGAAAACCGCGTAAACACCGGAAAAGGCAGCTAGCTATAAAACCACGATAAAAGCCGCGAAAATCCGAATGGGTCCCCCGAGCACACCGGTGCCCGGCGAAACAGACCCGCTAAGTTACAAGTGTCCACAGTTCAAAGTTCAAGTCTAAGTTATTACAACAAGAAATGTTCTCTCTCTCTCTGAAATAAAAATTTCCTCTCCTCTCTCTCTCTTCCTGCTCTTCTTCCCGTGCGGGTCCTCAAAATGTGTACTCCAAATTCTTCCAAGCGGTACCTCGCACAAAAATCAGAGAGAGATGGTCAGAAAACAATAATAATATAGAGAGAGACAATATGGAAAAATGACTACAAAGCCGTGCTCCCCGGCAACGGCGCCATTCTGATGGCACGAAAATCAAAGAGAGAAACCGAGGTGGAAAATAAATCACAATGTCGTTGTCCTCAGTCACTCAGAACGTGTCAATCCAGAAAAATAACCACTCAAATAAGATAAAATCAAGCAAGCACAAGAAAGAGCGGTCTGCTATAGGTTTAACCTGGTATAGCTCCCAGGGTCGAACACAAGGAGCACAGATTGGCCTTGCGGCCTACGATATAGTCAAGAGTCCAGAAGAATCTTCTTTTTGGTTTTTATTTGTTTTTGTATTTTTTTTTAGATTTTTTTTAATTAATGAGAAAATGAAAGAACGTGAATGCAAGGGGACTTCAACAATTTATACAACTCACAAAAATGATGCAAAAATTAAGGAAAATTGGTTTTTATGTTTTTTAGGTTTTTTACTGTTTTTGGTGAATTTTTGGAATTTTTCTAATGGGTAAATTAATTATTAAAAATCAAACAATGCAACAAAGAAGGGGTACTGTCCAGCAAGGTTAGAAACTCAAAAATAAAATATTTTAGAGCTTCAAACAACCCTGGAGGTAATTTTCCTATAATCTATGAAGAACAAGGAAAATTGAGGCACCCTAATTATTGTTTTTGGGTTTTTAATTTAATTACTACAATTTTTATGAGTTTTTAAGGGTTTTTCAATTTTTATGGGTTTTAAGTGATGAAAAGTAGCCAAAATTGGCTAGAAAATCAAACAACCAGTAAACAACAAACCCTAATTTTTTTAGAATTTTTGTTGAAGTTTTTATATTTTTTTGGTATTTTTAAAGTCAAACAGTAGCAAAAATAGGGGTTTTTGAATTTTTAAAAATAATAAATGAAATCCAAAATGTCCCCAAAAATCATAGAAATTCCTACACCATGGCAGGAGCCATGTGTCAAAATTTCATTGGATTTGGAGGTCGTTTGATATTTTATTCAAAAATGAAGGTGGGGCACTGTGCACAGGGACCTAAGTGCAAATACCCAAAAGTTCTGGGGTCCTGGTGCAATTTACCCAAGAAGTCACGTGCCAAGCACGTGTCTGGGGCACTCAAGGACCTAAATGTAATAAAAATAAGTCCCAAGGACCTATTGATAACTCGTATCAAAAGTCCAGGGGGCTCGGTTGCAATTTACCCAATAAGTAACGCACATGCGTAAAATCAATGCTCACAGGGGCATAAATGCAATTTCACAAAAAGATTCATTCAATTCAAAACATCCAGAACTACAAGGGGTTTCATGCAAATAACCCAACAAAACACGTGCCAAAGCACGTGGGTCTCTACTGGCAGGGGTATAAATGCAAACAAAATTAAGCGCGAGGGTCTCTATGCAAATATCCCAGAAAATAAACAACTGAATTAAAAATTACAGGACTAAATCGAAACAAGACAAACAGAGGGGGGCCTATGAAATTTACCCCTTTATTAATAGCGACGGCCCAGATGATGACGCGTGGATGATCGGACGGCGGAGAACAAACGCGCCTTTACTCCTTCGGCTTTTGGGCTCGATCGACGGCGGAGAGAGATCCACGTGGCTGATCCGACGGTGCTGGGCTCGGGTCTCTCTCCTCTGCTACGGATGGCTCCGATGCGCTCCTCAGATGGATCAACGGATGCTGCTCCTCCTCAGATGAACGGACACGATCAGAACTGGAGCGAGGTCTTCATCGGACGGCTCTGGAAGGTCCTCGAAGAACTGATGGCCGGCGAACTTCGCCGGCCTCGCGCGTGCACTCCGATCCTCCTCAGCTGCGCCTGAAGGTCGGAGAAGCTCCGCTGGACGTTCCCGCAGCTGCTGGTGGTGGCCAAGGCCTCGGCCGAGCCCTGGAAGGCTCCGGCGAGGTCAACGAAGAAGAAGCTCCTGGGAAGATGTCGGGGGGCCTCAGACGGCCTCCTCTTGACCTGCAAGATAGTTCAGAAGCTTCGCGGGTCGAGGGCAAAGTGCCTCGACCCGGTTAGGTGTCGTGAAGGTGGACGGTGCGTCGTGGCGAACGAGCTCCGGCGAAGCGACGGCGAGGGAACTCGAATCCCAGATCCTGTGCGATCTGGGTTGTGTGGAGGGGTGAAGAAGGTGCGTGAGGGTATGGCGGAGGTGATGAGATGGTCGGATGGTCGAGATGTAACGCGGTGTGGTCGGAATCGGAGATGTACGTCGGAGGTCGGAATTGGGCGTAATCGGAAATTAAGCTAAATGGAAAAGAACTACGGCTACCTGGTGGATGCTGGAGACTGTGCTGGAGATGGGCTATCTCCGGGTCGTAGCTTCGAAGGGCGTCAAGGCCTGAAGCTCGATGCTCGACGCTGGCGGCGGAGCAAAGACGGCGAGGTTACGCCGGATCGATGGTTTCGCTCCCTCGCCTCACTGCAACAAGGGCTAACGCTCGCTGTCACTCAGGCGGAGCCAATGGAGGTCACGGGGAAGGAAGAGAAGGGCCAAAGATGCGGCGCGGAGGCGGCGGAGGGGAAGGATATATAGGAGTGACCGGGCGATTAGGGTTGCGTGAGGACAGCAAAGGAAGGCGTGGATTTGATGGCGGAGGATCCGGCGAGGGAGAGGGATGTGCGGCGAAGAATTTGGGCGCGGGGGTTGAATGGGAGACAGCTGGAGTCGCGTGGGAAAAATCGGGGAAGGAGGCGCGGCGCGCATGGTCCAGAATAGGAAAGGAGTCGCGGGGGAGTTGACTGGGGTCAACATTCCCCCGTGGACCAACCAGCGTCTGCCACGTGTGTGCATTTTTTGTTTTATTTTTTTAGGGTAGAAATAGGTCGAATTAGATAAAACTCAAAACATGAAATATTTTTCTTTTATTTTTTTCTATTTTTTGGTGATTTTTATTTAATTTTTGGAAATAAAAATAGGTTAGCTCTATATATAGGTATATGTACACTATATGGATTTTTATTTTTGATTTTTTTATTTGTTATTTTTTTTGTATTTTTATGCTCATTTTGTATTTTATTTATTTACAAGATAACATATGGAATAAAAGAATATTTTTATTTTATTTTTTATCACTTATATACAAGGGTTAAATAAATAATTAAATACCTTTATATACATGGTATTAATACAATGTATTTTTGTATTTTCAATTTTGTGATTTTTATTTGATTTTTGTTTTGTTTCTTGTTATTTATTTTATTTACAATATATGCCATAGAATATTTACAAAAAGTTTAGAAAATAAATGAGTTTATTTATAGGGTTAAATAAATACAAGGGTGTGGTTTATACACATGGTGAAAGGGTATTTTTGTCTTTTTGATTTTTATCTTTTTATCTTGTTTTTAATAGCTTTTACAAAATATATACAAATATAGACAAGGATATTTTTGGGTGAGGAAAATATATAGTTTCATTTATTTACAAATGTGTACACATGAGCTCCTATCTCCCTCTACTGTGGCTTTTATGCGGTCAGGCACATGCTGAGCCCTCCCTTGGGTTAGGTTGCTCAATATTTATTCTAAATATTTCCCTCTTTTTCTTTTTGCTCTTTATTCTTTTATTTTGTGCACAAAAACATGCTAATTATAGGTTTTTACACAATGCATGCTTTTGGTAATTATTTGTATTTACACATATCTACATGTATTTGCAAAGGTTTTTGTAGCTAAAATAGAAGAATAAAGAGTGATGAATGGGTATTCATCAGCTATATACATGCATTTGGATAGGGATTTATGGCCAAAATGAAGGAACAAAGCTTAGCAATGGAGATTCATCACCATTCAATTCACCCCCTACATCTCTAGCTTCAGGAGTAGGTTGAGAGCAACCCTCTTGTCTTTCTCCATCTTTTTGTGTAGTAATAGAATCCCCGTAGCCATATGGGGCAAGGATCGTAGCTCAACCAAGACACTTAGCGACTCGAAGCTCCATGCCACTTCCAATGGGGCCCGGAATGATCTAAGGCATCTTGCAGACTTGAAAGAACTGCAAGAAACTTTTGGACCCATTGTAGATGAAGGAAGAGCTCAGAGGACAAAGATACACGATCTCGCTCAGGCCAGCATTCTTATGTGTTCTTCCACCGACCTCTTGAGCCGTCAAATCAAAGAGGAGTGCTAGCTTTAATCATAGCCATTGGATCCTCGACAAAACATCGCGCATCCCAGGCATCGATCGTCCGACATAGTGCAAGAAGAAGCGTCGGATCGAGCCACTTAAGGGTAAATTGCATCGCCCCCTCCATGCCTTTTGTATTTACCAAGTAGTCATGTAAATATTAATTGTAGTGTAATTATTTTTGTGAAAATTAGGAATAACCTCAAGGATTTTTTAAATATTGCAACTAGGTCCTTTGATAGGTCGCCTCACATGGCCATTCACGTGAGGCGCTTGGTGCTTTTGTAGCAAAGCCCTCCCAATTTCTGTTATTTCTGTTTAGCCTTGAAAGTTTGAAAATTTATGTAAAATTTTCTATATTTTTGTGTGTCATCCCTTGTAGTTATTTTAATTGAAAAATACCCCTTTTAGGCTTTGTATTTATTAGTTTGCATTTCTATTTTTATTAAACAGATCACATGCTTCGTAAATTCTGGAAATATTATTATAGATGCCCCCTCTGATGCTCATACATGCTCTATTTTTATTTTTGGAATTTACTGCATTTGTTCATTTACTAAAATAGAATAGGAGCTATTTGTACCTTGTCCAGATATAAAAATAAAAAATATAAAATCAGATTAAAAATTCCAAAAAAATAGAGTATATATTATTATATATTATAAGTCTAGACCAAAAATGATAAAAAAACAATGAAAAACACTAAAAATAACAATATCATAAAAACTATATAAAAATCATTAAAAATTCTATAAGAATCCAAAAAACGTTTTTTGTTATATCATTTTATTTATATTATATAATATATATTAAAAATAGTTTTAAGAATTTTCGGACCTGTTATCTATTTTTAAAATCCAAAACAATTCGACCTATTTATTATAGTCACAGTTTTTGATGTATTAAATACCTTGAAAATACATAAAAATATCAAAAATTATAAGAAAAAACATAAATCTTAGAGAAGCTATAAAAAGCACAAAAAATTATTTTGTAAATTTTTACTATATATAACTATATTTAAAAAATATAGAATCCCTATATATTATATATACTAATGATTATATATTACTTATAAATAATATTATTAATTACAAATACCTAATATACATTTAAAGACTTTAAAAAATAAAAAGTATTATTCTATAAATACTATAAAAGTAGTATTTATTGTATACATATTATTAATATATATACATCTATCTTTAAAAATAAAAGGAAATTGAAATTTTGCAAAAAGTAAAATAGAAATAAAAAATAAAAAAGATAAAAATATATAAATTATATAAAATATAAAATACATAAAATTAAATATAATTAAAAACCCTTACAAAATTAAAAAGGTAGAAAAAGTAAAAAGATTTATTATTTATTTTTATTAATTGACAATAATTACCCATATATGTGTTTTATTCTTAGTGATTCGTGTCCTACTACTTGCAAACTTATTGTCACGATCCCGATTCCCGGGCCATCAGATCCCCCCATATCCGGATCAGGTTACTCAGCAATAATTTATTCAGCAATCACAATTAACATTTAGAAACAGACTGCAAATAAAAATACTCAGAAGAAAGTATTTCAACACTTTTCCATTCACAAAATAAAGTTCAAATGATACACTGTCCCACTATAACCATTTACATGTACATCAGCTTGAAAGGAAAATATACAGAAGATTACTAACTACCTTAAAAAGTAAAGCTACTGTGGCTGGCTGGATGTCTAGTATGTAAGATGGATGAATTTTTAAAGTCCTTGCGATGGCTCACCGATACCTGTTGGGTTTTCCATAAATTATAGGATAAAAATTAGCGAATGCTAAGTAACGAAGAAGAGAAAAGCAAACAAATTGTGTAATTTTTCAAACTTGATATCATAAAAAATTTATTCCTTCTCATTAATTTAAGTCCTATTCCTTTCTATTCCACATCAGGGATTAGTCCAGGGGAACCCCATCATTCTTGGACTCCGAAGCTGTGGACCCTTCGGGATTGGAGATTGCGTTGTTCTTGGTAAACTTATGCCGCCTCACGTCGCCTCAACCAATCCTCCAATACTACTCTGACAATTTCCTTTTCTTTTATTAAACAGGGTCTCAACCCTCAGCCTGGAAAAACAAATGAGCACACCGTCCTCGAGGACTCGGTTGCTTAAAACCTCAGGTTAACATTTAATAATATAACCTAGCAGCTTTAAATACATGTCGTGACCTAGCCGCTATTGAACCACCCGTGCCTCCACATGGCACGACCACATCTCCCGTCGTTCAACCTGACAATATTTGCTCCCGGTACCACGCGTTGCAAAACATTCATTTTGTGCGCACTTAACATAACAGGACAACTGTGTACCACCTAGGTAGGGAAACGCCAATACGGGTTCCTTCCGACAAACCTACAGGTTGCATGCCCGACCTGTAGTTCTACTTCCAGCCATCCTTAACGTGACACACGATCCTTTTCAGGATCTAACTCAAACGACATCAATTTCCATGATGTAATTCTTTCGTTAAGTCTTCGATTTGGTACTCACATATATATCTTATTCATAACCATATATATACTCGTATTTATGCCTATTTTAACTCCCAAACCCTAACTCTCAAAGCCAACGCATCAATTTGATGCGTAAACCTTATTTTAGTGGGAATCACAAAGCAATTCTTCAGACTTTTTCAAAAATAACCAAAATTAGGGTTCTACGTAGCAAAGAACACAAAATCAAGAATTTCAATAATTTCGTTTGAAAACCCAACAGCAAAGGAATGATTTCGTTACCTAATCGAGGTCTCTCTCGTGTATGCAAGGCTTTATCGTGTTTCGTTTTTAGAAAGGCTATTTTAAGGCTCCTGAAAAGTTCGAATTTCATTTTCATATCAAAACGTTAAGAACGTGTCAAGAACGCGAAGAACGAACAAAGAACGCGAAGAACACGAAGAACGTATTTTCTCTTAAAATTTCGGCAGAGTTTCCCCTTATATCGAGACATATTTCAAAATAAAAACGAAAAGAGATTCATCTATAAAATCAATCGAGAGGAAATAACAATGAAACTAAAAGAATATACTCAAACAACAAGAGATGAAGAATCGGTAGACACCACGCATCTTAGGTGAGTGAACGTGTGACGAATCATAGGGTCACTGACGTGCATAGCCGCCCACACCTAAATAGGGTATTACACAGATTTCTCCATCAAAATATCTATAAAAGCATAACAGAAAGAATAGAAACATAAACGATGGAGAATCGGTAGACACCACGCGTCTTAGATGAGTGAACGTGTGACGAATCACATGGTCAATGACGTGCACAGCCGCCCGCACCTAAGTAGGGTGTTACACAGATTTCTCCTCGAACCACAATAGGAAAACAAATCGGAAGAAAGATGAATCAAGAACAAAACTTGAAAGAACAAGAGGATGAATTGAAAGCCTAGCTTACGAAACAAACTAAGAGAGGATCATACCTTTCTCCTCCTCATTCTCCCGGCAGCGCTTCGCTAGTGCTCCTCCCTCTTCTCCCACTCCTCCTCCTGACCTCTCAACCCTAGCCCTTGGGGTGGTAGTGGTAGTGGAAGTCGTAGAGAATGAATGGGTGGGGGGTCTATTTATAGGCCCCGGAAAACCACTAACCATGGTTAGAAAACCATGGTTTAGCAGCCCATGATTTTGGCCCATAGTTTTGGCCAAAACCTATCCCAAACTTGGAGCTTAAGTTAGAACATTCCAGAGGATTCTAGATTCGCTAATGACGCTTAATTAACACTATTTGTGATTAACTTTCACTAATCGCAATTTAACTTTCGCGGCTTACGCTTATCCGATACGACCTTAACGACCGAGATATGCCAAGTTCAAGGCTTTACACTTATACATTATTTGTCGGGTATAATAAATTTCACCTGCATTCCTTCATTATTTTATCATTATTGTGGGTTGATTATTTTTTGATTGATCACGTTCCAAGTAGTGCGAGAGCGACCTATACAACGATTATCGGATCTGACTTGTCAGAAACTGCATGTCCTCCAAGATCAAGCATTAGGAAACGTTGCTCAGTCAATCTATCAAGCATTGTGATATTTGTACAGAAGCCCTCGTGGCTTTTAAATATTTGAATTTAGTCTAGAATATGTAAATTAAATATAAATATTGGATATTTTGCCTCTAGAATCTTGTCTTTTATTTTAATTACAAAATACCACTTCCAGTTTGTTTGTTCTTATTTATGCATTACTATTTTTGTTAAATAGCTCCTGTGTATTATTATTGTTGGGAAACATACATTAGATTAATTATATTATGTAGATGCACACTGGTATTTTTCTTTAGGATTTTATTGCATTTTCCCATTAATTAGAAATCATTTAGGAGCTATTTTCGATGCCCATGCACCCATTTTCGATGCTTTTTTTATTTTTTTAAAAAAATATAACCATGTATATTCATCTATATATCCATCATATATGCCACTCGAATTTCATCAGAAACACACTCCTATGCCCTCAATGTAGACCAATCGATTATAGAAATGTTTAGACCGTTAAAACTACATGTTCTAGATGGAAGACATAGGAGTCTATATTTCTGACGAAATTCGATTAGCATATTAGAGGTATATATAGTGGAGTATACATGGTGATATTTTTCAAAAAAAAATAAAAAAATTGTGGGAAAATGGGAGCAGAGGAAGCCCCATTTTTCCTATATTTATTAGTATATATTACACCTCCAGACTAAAATTTACAAAAATATAAAAAGAAAATACTAAAAATCATAGAACCCTAAAAAACATATAAAATTAGTAAAAATCCAAAAAAATAGTTTTCCATTCTTTATTTTTATTTATATTACATAATATATATTAAAGGTAGTTTTGAGAAATTTTGAACTTATTATCTATTTTTAATACCCAAACAGTTGGGCCTATATATCTTATTCACCGTTTTGGTATATTAAATACTTTAAAATTTTATAATAGAAAAAATTATATAAAAATCCTTAAAATAGAGAAAAATTCAAAAACATGAAAACATTTTATTTTTTTGATTTCAAGTATTTTTTATATCTTTAAAATTAGAAACCTTTTATATACTACGCATTATATCATTCTAAAAAAGTTTGAATATCCAAACATGTCTCAAAATAAATAAAACAATCCGATGCACAGCTAATGTGACAGCTTGTTCCTGATAAATACTGGAGATTTCCCTTCTCTAGTTCTCTACAGCCACTGTGTTTACTGACGTATAAGAATATGTTTCCATGCAAATACTAAATCGTATTTTGGTGCTTCGTCATTAGGTTTACGAGGAAGAACCAATCTATTGCTGTTTCGAAGAACGCCGCCAACAGTAATTATTTCGACATCTAATCTTTTTATCACGCCAACCATTCGGATTAACTCTCGAGCCATTTCGGGAGATTATACCGCTGGATCTCTCCGCAAATCTTAGCACGATATCTGAACCCATGCACGTCGAAAATGCCAAGTTCTTCAAGTAGAAGATCCTCTGCATGCAACGTACCTACGTACGTGGTCTTTATATATGGAGGACCTTCTCGTGGAGCATGACAGTAGTGTGCAACAAGCAGAAGATCGATCGATTCATCATGGCCTCCTCTTCCTCCACCGTCATGATAATCTCCTCCCTCGTCCTCCTCGTCCTCGCCGGCGTGTCGACGGCGGACCAGAACTTTGTCCTCTCGCTGTGCAAGGACAGCCTGCACGTCAACTTGTGCACGAGCACGCTCCTCGCCGATGCACGCACTCTGGCCTGCACGACGAAGATGTGCGTGTCGCGCATCGGCGTGGAGCACGCGCTCAAGAATGCGTCGGACACGCGCAGCGAGGCGCTCAAGATCCTCAACAGCTCCCCCCCGCCGGGCATCGTCGACTCGCTGCACAGGTGCACGGACGGGTACGCGAACGCGATGTCGTACCTGAACACGGTGCTGGGGCTGATCGATGCGCAGAACTTCCCGGTGGCGGAGACGACGCTGGGCACCGCGCAGAAAGAGGCGCAGCTCTGCGAGCAGGCGTTCGCGGCGCACCCCAACCCCATGACGCAGTGGAACACGGCGTGCGACGACATGCTGGACGTGGCCTTCGAGCTCGTCGACCAGGCCAATGCCTGAGCATGCCTCGGGATTGCCATATATGCTCCTTTTTATATCGCTTTCTTCTGTTTCGTCACCTCGAGTCGAGTCCTTGTTCTCCAACGATAGAGCAAACAGCTTAATTTGCTGTCAATGGTTTTTTTTTGTTTGGTCCTAAAAACGTCATATTTTCTTTGAATTAACGCCCTTGTGTTCGGTTGAATCTAGTTAGCCCATAGATGCTTAAATATGGAAGTACATGTCTTCAAATCAGCCGTTGTCAATGGAAAGGAAAAACGGTGCCGAGTCGTGAAGGCAAACACCGAACAATAATATTCACAATTTTACTTCCCAATTTACGAAGATCAAGAATCTCACGCAGAGGAGCCTCGTTTGCTCACGGTCATTTTCAGCGTCCAATCTCTTCACGGGAAATGACCGATTCCTTGTTGGGATCCATTCTTTGCAGTACTGTAGTGGCCAGCTGTAAAAGAGGGTGAGTGATGAATCTATGATTAATCACGTTTATTCTTTGATTTTGACTAAAATTCTTTATAAAATACATGTAAATATTCACTAATTCTCACTAATTAACATTCTAACAACATATATTAATATTATATATTTAACACTTATTTTCCAAAATAAAATAATAAAGAGAATGATGAAAAATAAAAGCAAATGAAGGATGTATATAAAATATATACAGACTGATCCTAACCGCGAGATTAGATCAATATCGACGTGTCGACAAACTAAATAAGTAGAGGTAGATAACGATCATGATGTATAACAGTGTCACAAAATCAAGATCACAAAATACATCAACACATTTTTCATCTTGTAAATATTTCACCTAATTTATTTATCACTAAAATCACTTCAAATCAAAATGCTTTCTTCACAAAAGCTTTTTATGAAAATATATATTATTTTATAAAAAAATATCAGAAAAATTATTCAATAAATAAATAATTAGTTATAATGAACCTCAACTTCCAAGGATCATAGCTATTTAAAGAAAACTCCAAATTAATAAAACTCACTTTTAAACTTTGTTTTATATCTAATATTATTTATTAAAAATATCAAAAAATATTAGAATAAATGGATGAGTTTTGTCATTTGGACCCATTTTATCTATATGTACGATGAATTCGTGATTCACCGCCTTTATTCTTTCATTTTGGTTAAAATCTTTGGTAAAATGCATGTAAATAATCACTAATTCTAACTAATTATCATTCAAACTACAAATAATAATATTATATATATAACATTTATTTTATTATTTTGTGGGTTTTTGATTTTATATTTTTTAATTTTATTTTTGTTTTTATAATTTTGTATTTTCTTTTTATATTTTTCATTTTTTACATTCCCTTTTTTATCTAAATATAATATATGCATATAATATAAGATATATATACTATAATTACATAAATATGTGAAAATAGTTAAAATACAATAAATATGATGTTTTTGTGATTTTTATATTTTTTTATAATGCAACTTTTTTTTGAATTTTTTCGACTCGAGATGAATTAATTAAGAATTAAATATCAGTGCACGGTGATTTTTGCAAATTTAATTTTAATAAATGGAAAACGTCAACATATTTCAGAAATCAATTTATCCTAGATAGGACTATGTGATAAATATCCAAAACAATTTTTAATTCCTAAAAATATTAAGTGAGGAAAGAATTAAAAATTATTCACACAAATCACCAATTAATTTATTACGACCTCGATTTAAGTGCAAATATGTTGACTTTTGGTTACAAAGTAAAACTAATCAAACTATACCTACTATAAATTTTCCGTAGTTCTTAGATCAAGGATCAATTTAATATTAATTTCTAAATAGTCAGTGGGTAAAATATGCACAAAGTGATTATATTAAATAAAATAGTTCTCCTAAAATATAATCAACATTTACATGGTAGAAAGAGTTGTTCTATAAAATGCAATTTTTCAACATATAAAATATGGTGAAATGAATGTTCAAATTAACATGCAAACTCAAGGGCCTAAATGCAACTTACAAAAATAAATAATGCTGATAGGACTTAGATGCAATAACATATACTTATGGGGGTACGAATGCAAATTTTACACCAAGCACGAGCAGTACACGGATGCTTCTTGTTGGTGGACCTTCCTGCAAATTTGGAAAGAGGTGGGCGAACTCTGCAAATATCCCATTGAGCCACGTGCACCGACGTGTTGCTTATCAAGCGGGGATTCATGTAAATTACAAAACTACAGGGACGTGGCTGCAATTGTCCCCCTAGCACGTGTAGTGCACGTGCAAGAGTAGGCGTGTCTTTTGAGGGGGGCGGGTTGAGGCAGAGGACACTGATGACACGCCAAATGATTAAGGCAAAGGTGTCTAGATGGTCGTTGCGACCTAGATCACCTGGCTATGTCAATCAAGAAAAATCGAACCACTAAATAAATCAGAAATCAATCAAGCACGAATAAGCGGTCCTGCTATGTGATTAACCTGGTATAGCACCCAGGGTCGAACTCAAGGAGCACGGATTGACCGAGAGGCCTACAAAGTAGTCAAAACAAATAAAAGAAAAGAGGAAAATATTTTTAGTGGTTTTTAATTATTTTTGTATTTTTTTGGATTTTTAAGTTTATTAAGAAAATAAGAAAAACAAGGAAGAACACAATTCAACAAATTATTTCAAGCACCAAAAATCAACCAAAAATCAAAACAAAAATATTTTTATGTGTTTTATATTTTTTTATGTTTTTGTGATTTTTTGATAATTTTCTGATATTTATTTTATTTTCTAAAAATCAAACAGTAGCAAAAATAAGAGGTACTGTCCAGCCGAGCCAAGAAACTCTAGATCAAATATCTAAGGGCCTCAAAATGGCCTGGAGCTAATTTTCTTGTAAAATAGAGGAAACAAGGAAAATTTAGGTACCAAGTTTATTATTTTTGGATTTTTAATGTATTTATTAGAATTTTTATGGGTTTTTAAGTGTTTTTTAATTTTAAGGTTTTTAAGCAATGAAAAATAGCCAAAATTGGCTAGAAAATCAAGCAAACTAAGCTAAACAGTAGAATATTTTTGTGGAATTTTTAGGGAAGTTTTTAGATTTTTTTGTGATTTTTCAAACTAGATAGTGACAAAAATACAGGTTTTTGAATTTTTAAAAATACCAAACAAAATAAAAAATGTCCTCAAAAATCTACAAAAATCCTACACCATGGCAGGAGCCATGTGTCAAATTTTCGTTGGATTTGGAGGTGATTTGATATTTTATTCAAAAATAGAGATAGGGCACTGTGCACAGGGACAAAAGTGCAAATACCCGAAGTTCTGGGGGTCCTGGTGCAAAATACCCAGCAAACACGTGCCAAGCGCGTGCCTGAGGCACTCAGGGACCCAAATGTAAGAAAAATAAGTTCCGAGGGCTTATTGGTAACAAGTACCAAAAGTCCAAGGGCTTATCTGCAAATAACCCAAAAATTTCACGCACATGTGGAAATAAATCACGCACAGGGGTATAAATGCAAATATCTAAAAACTTTCATTCCTTTAAGAACATCCAGAACTATAGGGGTTTTAATTGCAAATACACCAAAATAACACGTGACGAAGCACGTGGCTCACAACAGGCAGGGGTATAGATGCAAATAAACTATAGTACGAGGTCCAGTATGCAAATTACCCTAAAACTACACAGCTGGTTTAAATATTTACAGGACTCAAACGAAATAGAACAAAGATAAGGGCCTAAGGGTAAATTACCCTTTATTAAGCGGGGGCGTTGGATGCGCTCCACGTGGCGATCTGACGGCTACGGATGGTGGGCGCTCCAGATGACGTCTCCTCGGATCTGATGGTGAGGGCTGCTCCGGATATGGACGGCCCGGATTAGAACTGGAGCGAGGGATGAAGATCGACGGCGCGGGAGGATACTGGAAGAACAAGGCCCCGGCGAGCTTCGCCGGCCTCGTACGTGCGCTGCGCTCCTCCTTGGAGCACTCTGAAGGTCGGAGAAGAATGCTGGAGTGCTCCCACGTCGGCTGCGATGCTCCGATGATCCGCCCGAGCTCGGAGGAGCTCAGGGGCGGTCGGCGGAGCTGGGTCTCCTAGACTGAATGACCAAGCCCTCAGATGGGCTCGATGGAACCTGCAAGATGGCTCAAAAGACTCGCGGGTCGAGGGCAAATTGCCTCGACCTGGTTAGGCGATGTGAAGGTGGCTGGTGCGTCGGGGTGGCGGGCTCCTGCGAAGGTGGTGGACGGAGGAGCCCGGTTCCCAGCTCCTGTGCGAGCTGGGTTGCGTGAGTGGGTGGAGAACGTGCGGCGGAGGGAGACGGTGATGGCGGTCGATTCCGATGATCGAGATAGGTGGTAGGGTGGTCGGAATCAAGGGACGACAGCGGAGCTGCGATTTGGGCGTAAACGGAAATCAAACGAAATAGCGGGGCTAAGTAGCTACCTGGGTGGTCGATGAGACTGGGGAAGAGCAGGGGGTGCTCCTGGTCGTCACCTCGAGGGTCGTCTCGGCCCGAGGCTCGAAGCTCGCTCAGGTGGCGGAGCTGCGGCGGCTACGTCGTCGGATCAGTGGAATCCTCCTCCTCGCCTCGCTGCAACAGGTGAGGCGCTCGCTGTCACTCTCGCGGTCTCTCTGGAGCTCACAGGGAAGGAGGCGAATGGTCAAAGATGGAAAGAGAAGGTGGCGGAGCTGCGGCTAAATACGATTAGGGGTCCGAGAAGGAAGGGTCCGGGCAAGCTTAGGAGTGCGCGGATCCCGAGGGAGCGGCTCCGGCGAGGATGTCGGATGCAAGGGGAATGATTCGGACCCGGGGTTTTGCGAATTGGTGATCGGGTCGAGCGGGTATTAATTGGAGAAATCGGGTCAGGAGCTCGGGTCCGTGGGAAGTGGTCCTGGGGGGGCTAGTTGGCCGGGCGGTCAACATCCCCAGGACCCAATGGGGTTCGGCCACGTGGCTGGATCTTGAGGTGACAAATTGGGGTAGCTAGGGGCCGAATATGCAAAAACTCCCAACATGAAATATTTTTCTTTTATTTTTTCTATTTTTTGGTGATTTTTAATAATTTTTTTCGAAATAAAAATAAGCTATTTACATAGTATGTATTAGATATAGGTATATACAATATATATAGGGTTTTGATTTTTGATTTTTTTAATTATTATTTTTATACAATTTTATCCTTATTTTATATTTTATTTATTTATAGAATAAAATAAGGAATAAAAAGGTATTTTTATTTTATTTTATTATTTATGTACATAGGTAAAATAAATAGATATGTACATCTATATACATGGTATATGTACAATGTATTTTTGTATTTTTGATTTTTCTATTTTTATTTTGTTTTGATTTTAATTGTTTTTATTTTATTTATTTACAATATATAATATAGACTATTTACAAAAATTATAAAAATTACTTTTATATATTTACAAAGCTGAATAAATATATATAGGTGTGGTTTATGAGGAAAGGAGTATTTTTGATCTTTTTGATTTTTAACTTTTTATTTTGCTTTTATATTTTTATAAATATATACAAGTATTTACAAGCATATTTTTGGGTGAGGAAAATATAGTTTTATTTATTTACACAAATATTTACACATGAGCCCCTATCTCCCTCTACTTTGGCTTTTATGCGGTCAGGCCCATGCTGAGCCCTTCCTTGGGGTAGGTTGCTCAATATTTATTCTAAATATTTCCCTCTTTTTCTTTTTAATCTTTATTCTTTTATTTTTGCACAAAAACATGTTAATTATAGGTTTTTACACAATGCATGCTTTTGGTAATTATTTATATTTACATATATTTACATGCATTTGCAAAGGTTTTTGTAGCTAAAATATAAGAATAAAGAGTGATGAATGGGTATTCATCACCCCCCTATACTTAACTTTGCTAGGCCCTTAGCAACCACTTATTTGAAAAAGAAGTGAAAAAGAAACAAAGGAAAAGAAAAAGAGGGGAATGTACATGGATCAAGGTTGAACTATTAAACTTTCCTTCATTAAATTGAAATATGGAGCTCGATCAGATCTTTGGATTATTAATGTGTCGGAACCTTATTTGGACTTAAGCTTAAAACCCAACAGCCTCTAAGTTCCACCAATCTATGGGCAAGACTCCTCAATAAACCAGATCAGAACAAGTCTACATACACAAACTCTAATGACCATGAATCTTTCCATGCAGTGTAAGTGATATGTGGCTCCCCACCTCAGAAGTAACAAAGAAACAACCTCCCTCAACCTGGTAACTCTAATGCCTCGGTCTAGCAACTCTTTCCTCGAGAAGCGGGGTATTCCCTTCTAAGTTCAAGTGCAACCGGCTCAAGAAGAGGGGGAAGAAGTATAGACTTTTGGAAGCTCAGCCAGTGTAGCTAAGTCTCCCGCTGCAAGCTTCATGAGATGTAACATGGATACCATAAGCTTTTGCTTTATTTGACTATATACACTCCGGTGGGGTTATTAAATTTTTAATCCGACCCACCACTTTTTTTTTGGAGTTCTTTTTGCATTTTGCATTTTTTTTCAAGGACTTCTATACAACATATCTACATGGTGCAGCATATATACAAGAAATTTTCCTCTTGACTCCACCATTTCGGGCGGCTGGAGGACAGGAGCCTCAATCACGCACTGCTGGAGAGTCGCAAAGGACGAGAGACACTTGTCATCGACAAGGAACTCGGTGTCTTTCGTCAAGAGGTCAGTCAACGGCCGGGCAATCCTGCTGAAATCCTGAATGAATCTCTTATAAAATCCAACGTGCCCCAGGAATGACCGTAGCTGCCTCAGATTGGACGGCGGTGCGAGTTTCCTAATGACATCAACCTTGGCCGGATCAACCTCCATGCCCCTGTTGGAGATGGTGTGGCCAAGCACCATCCCTTGAGTCACCATGAAGTGACTCTTCTCCCAAGATAGAACCAAATGATACTCAATACATCGCTGGAGTACTCGGTCTAGGCAGTCAAGACAAGAGTCGAATCTATCGCCGTAGACCGAGAAATCGTCCATGAAGACCTCTAAACACTCCCCTACCATGTCCGAAAAGATCGACAGCATGCACCTCTGAAAGGTCACAGGGGCATTGCATAGCCCAAATGGCATGCGTCGAAAAGCATATGTGCCGAAGGGACAGGTAAAGGTGGTCTTCTCCTGATCCTCAGGAGCGATGGCCACTTGGTTGTAGCCCGAGTACCCATCCAGGAAGCAATAATGGCTCTTCCCTGCCAGTCTCTCAATGATCTGGTCAATAAAAGGCAGGGGGAAATGGTCCTTCTTGGTGGCTTGGTTGAGTCTCCTGTAGTCAACACAAACCCTCCAAGAGGTGGGTACTTGTGTAGCGATCTCCTCTCCCGACTCACTGATCACAGTCGTGATGCCCGTCTTCTTGGGCACTACATGCAAGGGGCTGACCCACTTGGAGTCGGAAATGGGATAAATAAAATCTGGACTCCACCATTTCGATATTTCCTTCATCACGACCTCTCTCAGGTTGGGGTTCAGTCGCCGCTGGAACTCACGCGACGGCTTCGCCCCCTCCTCGAGATAGATATGGTGGGAGCACACAGATGGACTAATCCCATGGAGATCTGCTACGCTCCATCCGATCGCCTTGCGGTTCTTTTCAAGAACCCCCATCAAACGGGATTCTTGCTCTCCAGTCAACTCGGCGGAGATGATGACTGGGTACATCTCTGGATCGCCCGCAAGGAATCGATACTTCAGCGAAGTAGGGACGGCTTCAGCTCTGGAATGCTGGGTGCTGGCAAGTCTGGCTGCGGAAGAAACTGAGTGAAAGCTGCTAAGTCTGCCAAATCTGCCTGGGAAAGTGAAAGCGTACTCTCGCAAACTGGATCGGGAGAAGGCTGCTCAACTGCACTGTCTCTGCTCGGCTCTGCATCTACCTCCTCCTCATCTATAGGCTCAGGTGGACTCAGGTCTGGCATCTGATCATAGCAATCGGCCCAATCAGACTCTGAATCCGAGGGATCTGTATAAATCGCGGTGGCATCAGTACCACCGGAAAATAAGGTGGCCTCAGCACCACCATCACTAAACATCGTGTCGCAATCAAGGACCGGCTCTGCTGCCTCTATGGTATCCTGAACCAAGGTTGTGCTCTCCAAACTCTCCTCTGCCATCATCTCGGCATCAGCTGTATCTGAATATGAGAGGATGGTCTGTGCTGCAGGATCTGCCCAAGCTGCCTCATCGTCTATGATCACAAAATCACAGTCCTGGTGGATGTCTGGCTCTGTGTCTGTCAGCTGCTCTGAATCTGTACTCGCATCTGAGCGGGCTCTCTCTCTAGCTCTGTAGTCCTCGACCGTCTCTAATTGTATACTCTCGCCCTCGACGCGAAAGTACACCTTCCCGCTATCATGATCAGTCACCGCCTTGGCTGTGGCCAAGAATGGACGACTGAGGATGATGGGGGTATCGGCCACTGACTCAGGGATCTCCATGTCCAACACTACGAAGTCCACGGGGAATTTCAGGCCCTGAATCGTGATGATAACGTCTCGTAATAACCCCTTCGGCCTCTTGATAGATCGATCAGCGAACTGAAGGACTGTCCTGCTCTGTCGAAGAGTGCCCAACTCGAAGCGGTTGAGAAGGGCTGCCGGAAGAAGGTTGATCGACGATCCGCTATCTAGAAGAGTACGGTCGAACCTCTGCTCACTAATCTGGCATCTGACATACGGGGCCCCTGAATCTGGCCTCTTGGCTGGCAGGCGGTTCTGGATCGCAAAACACGTGGCTTTGGTCAGCACGTGAATCTCTGAAGTGTGGTTCCTCCTCCTCCTCATGACTGTAGTCCTGTCTCTCAAAGAATGCTGGAGAAGGGGGATGTGCTGCAAAGCCTCCTGGAGGGTCAGCTGGATGTGGAATCGATCGATCATGCTCTGGCTGAACTCCTCAAGCTCTCTCTTTTTCGGATTTTCTTTTTTTCTTCCCCTTCCCCATCTGAAGGGCTCTAGGGAAGGGGATCACAGGGTCCTTCTCAGATGAAGGACTAGGAAAAGGCCTAGACGGTTCGATGACCGGATCCACACATACATCATGCACCATAGTGGGACCAGAAGAAACTAAACCTTTTCCTTTATTCACAACAGTGTTCTGAGGTACATGAACTGAAGGAAAGACAACATCTCTATCACAACAAACATCGGTGGCCTCAGTACCACCTCTGGCTGGCTCTGCTGCTGCTGCTGCTGCTGGTAGACGTCTCGCGGCGTCAGTACCGCGGGTTGGCTCGGCTAAACGGGTGGCATCAGTACCACCTCCTCGAACTGGTGAAGCGGCGGCCTCAGTACCGCCGGTGGGATCAGCATCCTTGGTGGCATCAGTGCCACCATCATCATCTGGAGCAGCCTCAGTACCGCTCTCCTCCTCCTCATGTGGCGCCTCTAAAGTATCCTCGTGGTGAAGCTCAGATGAGGCGCCGCCGCCTGCTGGGGTCCTACCGCTCCTAAGTGTGACAAAAACAGCATCAAATAGATCTGAAGACATATCATCAAATGGGTCACTAGGAGTGGCAAGCTCAGTGGGTACTACCTGCTCAGATTTCCTCTTGAGGTTATTCGGATTCGGCTCGATTTGAGCTGGAATGGCGGCCTTCCCTCTTACCAAGTCCCGCATCTCCTGGCGGAACTCGTCCATCTCCCGTCTGAATGTGGCCTGCTGGTCCGTGAGGAGGCGGGCGATGTCATCTAAAGCGGGACTCTCGTGGGAGCCTGACGGGTAGCCTCTCTGGTGCTGAGGCTGTTGAAACTGCTGCTGGTGGTAAGAGGGGTATGAGGAAGGGTGCTGCTGCTGCTGAATTGGGTGAGCCTGCTGCTCACGTCTCCACGAAGGTCCCTGCTGCTGATAGGGACGCGGACCGAAGGATGATGGCTGGTGCTGCTGGTATGCTGGGGGCTGCTGCCGCGGCTGCTGGTGATCTCTCTGCTGGGAGTACTGCTCTCCCTGACCTGACGGCTGCTGCTGGGGCTGGGCACCACCACTCCCCCACCTGAATCCGGGATGGTCTCGTCGGATCCCAGGCTGGGGGCGGTCATACCAAATCCCGTTTACATCCATCAACGGCTCTGCATCGTAGGGGGCTGGCGGGAGTACTGCCAAAGGCTGGTCCGGCTGGTAGACCACCATCTGCATCTCTGGAGATGGTGGGTACTGGTAAGTGGGTTGCGGCTGCTGGTACGGCTCCGCCTGTACAAGTTGAACCTGTCTAGGCTGCACAAGGGTGCTGGAGCGATGGACGAGCTGCTGCTGGAGTCGCCTCGCGACTGAAGACGGGGCTGAGAAGCCGTCTGTGCCTCCTGAAGACACAAGAGCTGGGTCTTCATGTCGCTCAGAGTCTGTGCCATCTGCTCCATCTGAGTGATGCCCTGGCACTGCTTCTTCTCAATCAGCTCCATGCGGTCCAACTTCTCGCTGATGATACCCATGTCCGCAGCGGACGACTCTAACTGTGCTGCTGCGACTGCAGACGAACTGGATGGACCTTCATCTACCCGTGCTATCCGCTGGTACTGCACGGGTCCTGGCTGATGCGGCTGAGGTCTCTGTGTATATAATCGGGTCTGGGACATCACCATATAATTCTCGGCCATCTCCTCAAAAATGGCCCAGACCTGGTCGTGATCCTTGGCGAAATATGACCCGCCGCAAGAAGCATTCACCAGGCCCTGGAGCTCTGGTGTCAACCCGCTGAAAAAGCTCTGAACAAGGTTCGACTTCGTGATGTCGTGGTGCGGGCATTTGTCTGTGAGCTCTCGGAACCTCTCCCATGCCTCGTGAAATTGCTCGTTGGGGAGCATGGAGAAGTTGCTGATCAGGGCCCTCGCTGCATTCGTCCGCCCGAGTGGATAGTACTTGTTCAAGTACTCGGTGCGGAGCTGCTCCCAGGTGTAGACAAACTTCCCCAAGTGTTTCAGCCAGGTGGCTGCTCTATCTGCCAGTGAAAAGGGGAAGGCGATCATCCTGATCGTGTCCTGGTCCACGTGGCAGTCGTGGACAGTGCTGCAAATCATCAGAAACTCCTGGAGGTGGAGGTGGGGCTCCTCAGTGGCAAGTCCGTGAAAACGGGGAAGCATCTGCAGGGTGTTCGGGGGGAACTTAAAGTCCCCCACGATAGCAGGTACCACCACCCAATGGTGCATCAGTGTAGATCCGGGGTTGTGCAACTCCTGCATCGGTCTAGGTGGTCCTCCGGCCGTGGCGGCTGCCGCTGCGGCGGCGACGGCTGCTGCTGCTGCTGTGGCTGCTGCAGCTCGTGCCTCTGCATCAGGTATCTCCTCAGGCTCGCTCTACTGGTCTCGCTCTGCTCTGAGCCTCTCCAACTCTCTCCTCATCTCAATCATAAACGATCCCTGATCGCGTAACTGCTGCTGGACTGTCTCAAGTGATGCGATCAGGGTGGAGTTGATCACTCCCTGGTCAAGTACGAAGTGCTCAGGCTGACGGGAGTGATCATCGGAACTGCCGGCTCCGGCCATAGCGACGTCTGCAAAATCAAACGAGCCCAACTTAGGTGTTGTCAAATCAATCAGTCTCTCCTCGGGCTCGTGTCTCTCAGGCAGGATAGAAAGGGGGTCGAGGGGGAACAGGGTGGAATCGTACTCGGGCTCGGAGAGCGGGTCTGGGCTCTCGCGAGCCAACCTAGATGATGAGGTAGACGTGCCCGAAAGCGGTGCAGCCAGAGGCTGCCTAAGAGACCGTCTACCCATCATCTTGATCTGGCGAGTAAGGCGGATGAGATCTGGAGCAACTATGATCACAAACAAACCCCTGGTTCACCAACGCAACGCGAGCTGAAGACCGCGAAAGTTCGGTCAAATTATCTTGTCTATTTTATTTTGGTGAACACACAAAATATCAGAGCGCTTACGTGACCTGTTAGGATATCCGATGCTATCCCAACCGACTGGCCCGCACGGAAGAGTCGGTAATCAGTCAGGACTAGCACCGGGGGGTTCTACCTAGGGTGCGGGTCACTCTCTCGCGCATCCAAACCATACAATGAGGGGGTTGCTCTCCCCAAGACAAAATTATTAGGGTGAGCGTCTTTTAAGATCAATAGTGTTAACCAGTCCCAATTTTATGGTTTTTCTTTTTTTTAATATTTTTCAAATCAAACAAAAGGCCTAACGAATTTTTCGGTTCTCCTGATTATTAAGTCCGAAAACAGGGGGGAGAAGACGAAAAAGCCAATGCACGATGAAATCAATGATGCATGCAAAGTAAGGAAGGCGTACCTGACTCCAGCACTCTACATGCAATATGATCCGCGCATAAATGTAAAGACAGGAAAGAAACTACCTATATGGTGCAGCGGTGAAAACTGAGTCCTAAACAGGCAATTTCTACTCGACAGAACCGTCTAGCTTAGTCACTCGCCCTCGATCCAAAGAGTCCGGTCTAGACCCACCCCTCCTCTTCTCGACAAGTCGAGTTCAGGAGTAGCGCTTGACGGGGCAGGCTCGCGGCGCGTAGGCTCTCAGGAAAGCGACTAAGCTATTTTTATTATTGATTTATTAGTAGGTCCAATTATCGTTCTATAGGAACAGGCAATTAATTAGGTGTGGGGATCCTACTAATTACGGCACAGTCAAGCAGAAAATCCTAAGTCTAGGGGCTCGAGAAAAACCGCTAAAAACTGTAAAAGGCAGTAAAAAGAAAGAAAATAAAGCCGTGTAAAACCGCGAAAAACTCCTAAGGGTCCCCCGAGCACACCGGTGCTCGGCGAAACAGACCCGCTAGGTCAACCAAGTCCAAGTCCAGTCTGAGTCACTGTATTATTACAATAATAATCAAATATTCCTAATCTAACCTCACCCACTCAACTCTCTCTCTCTCGCTCTCTCCTGCGGCTCCGTGCAGAAGGGAGCCGCCTCCGAGTCTCGCGGTTGCGTCGGCTTCTCGAAATCGGCTGCCTCGATCCTCGGGCCCTCGTAAGAGACAAGTGGTCAGTCCAAATTATTGTCAGAAACTATCAGAAAAATATTTCTACAAAAATCTATACAAAAAGCCGCGAAAATCAGAACCGCGGAAAAACTTAAGAAAAACGACTACTAAGCCGTGCTCCCCGGCAACGGCGCCATTCTGATGACACGCCAAATGATCAAGGCAAAGGTGTCTAGATGGTCGTTGCGACCTAGATCACCTGGCTATGTCAATCAAGAAAAATCGAACCACTAAATAAATCAGAAATCAATCAAGCACGAATAAGCGGTCCTGCTATGTGATTAACCTGGTATAGCACCCAGGGTCGAACTCAAGGAGCACGGATTGACCGAGAGGCCTACGAAGTAGTCAAAACAAATAAAAGAAAAGAGGAAAATATTTTTAGTGGTTTTTAATTATTTTGTATTTTTTTTGGATTTTTAAGTTTATTAAGAAAATAAGAAAAGCAAGGAAGAACACAATTCAACAAATTATTTCAAGCACCAAAAATCAACCAAAAATCAAAACAAAAATATTTTTATGTGTTTTATATTTTTTTATGTTTTTGGTGAATTTTTGATAATTTTCTGATATTTATTTTTTTTCTAAAAATCAAACAGTAGCAAAAATAAGAGGTACTGTCCAGCCGAGCCAAGACACCCTAGATCAAATATCGGAGGGCCTCACAATGGCCTGGAGGTAATTTTCCTATAAAATAGAGGAAACAAGGAAAATTTAGGTACCAAGTTTATTATTTTTGGATTTTTAATGTATTTATTAGAATTTTTATGGGTTTTTAAGTGTTTTTAAGTTTTTAAGGTTTTTAAGCAATGAAAAATAGACAAAATTGGCTAGAAAATCAAGCAAACTAAGCTAAACAGTAGACAATTTTTGTGGAATTTTTAGGGAAGTTTTTAGATTTTTTTGTGATTTTTCAAACTAGACAGTGACGAAAATACAGGTTTTTGAATTTTTAAAAATACCAAACAAAATCAAAAATGTCCTCAAAAATCTACAAAAATCCTACACCATAGCAGGAGCCATGTATCAAATTTTAGTTGGATTTGGAGGTGATTTGATATTTTATTCAAAAATAGAGATAGGGCATTGTGCACAGGGACCAAAGTGCAAATACCCGAAGTTCTGGGGGTCCTGGTGCAAAATACCCAGCAAACACGTGCCAAGCGCGTGCCTGAGGCACTCAGGGATCCAAATGTAAGAAAAATAAGTTCCGAGGGCTTATTGGTAACAAGTACCAAAAGTCCAAGGGCTTATCTGCAAATAACCCAAAAATTTCACGCACATGTGGAAATAAATCACGCACAGGGGTATAAATGCAAATATCTAAAAACTTTCATTCCTTTAAGAACATCCAGAACTACAGGGGGTTTAATTGCAAATACACCAAAATAACACGTGACGAAGCGCGTGGCTCACAACAGGCAGGGGTATAGATGTAAATAAACTATAGTACGAGGTCCAGTATGCAAATTACCCTAAAACTACACAGGTGGTTTAAATATTTACAGGACTCAAATGAAATAGAACAAAGATAAGGGCCTAAGGGTAAATTACCCTTTATTAAGCGAGGGCGTTGGATGCGCTCCACGTGGCGATCTGACGGCTACGGATGGTGGGCGCTCCAGATGACGTCTCCTCGGATCTGACGGTGAGGGCTGCTCCGGATATGGACGGCCCGGATTAGAACTGGAGCGAGGGATGAAGATCGACGGCGCGGGAGGATGCTGGAAGAACAAGACCCCGGCGAGCTTCGCCGGCCTCGTACGTGCGCTGCGCTCCTCCTTGGAGCACTCTGAAGGTCGGAGAAGAATGCTGGAGTGCTCCCACGTCGGTTGCGATGCTCCGATGATCCGCCCGAGCTCGGAGGAGCTCAGGGGCGGTCGGCGGAGCTGGGTCTCCTGGCCTGAATGACCAAGCCCTCGGATGGGCAAGGTGGAACCTGCAAGATGGCTTAAAAGACTCGCGGGTCGAGGGTAAATTGCCTCGACCCGGTTAGGCGATGTGAAGGTGGCTGGTGCGTCGGGGTGGCGGGCTCCGGCGAAGGTGGTGGACGGAGGAGCCCGGTTCCCAGCTCTTGTGCGAGCTGGGTTGCGTGAGTGGGTGGAGAATGTGCGGCGGAGGGAGACGGTGATGGCGGTCGATTCCGATGATCGAGATAGGTGGTAGGGTGGTCGGAATCAAGGGACGACAGCGGAGCTGCGATTTGGGCGTAAACGGAAATCGAACGAAATAGCGGGGCTAAGTAGCTACCTGGGTGGTCGATGAGACTGGGGAAGATCAGGGGGTGCTCCTGGTCGTCGCCTCGAGGGTCGTCTCGGCCCGAGGCTCGAAGCTCGCTCAGGTGGCGGAGCTGCGGCGGCTACATCGCCGGATCAGTGGAATCCTCCTCCTCGCCTCGCTGCAACAGGTGAGGCGCTCGCTGTCACTCTCGCGGTCTCTCTGGAGCTCACAGGGAAGGAGGCGAATGGCCAAAGATGGAAAGAGAAGGTGGCGGAGCTGCGGCTAAATACGATTAGGGGTCCGAGAAGGTAGGGTCCGGGCAAGCTCAGGAGCACGCGGATCCCGAGGGAGCGGCTCCGGCGAGGATGTCGGATGCAAGGGGAATGATTCGGACCCGGGGTTTGGCGAATTGGTGATCGGGTCGAGCGGGTATTAATTGGAGAAATCGGGTCAGGAGCTCGGTGATGACCGTCCGAATGACTAAGGTAAAGGTACAGAAATATAGGTCGTTGCGACCTCAATCACTCAGACTAAGTCAATCAAAAAAATGAACCACTCGAAATACGTAAAATCAATCAAGCACAAAATCAGCGGTCCTGCTATGAGATTTACCTGGTATAGCACCCAGGGTCAAACACAAGGAGCACGGGTTGGCCAAAGGCCTACGAAGTAGTTAAAAAAAAGGGAGAAGAAGAGAAAACATTTTTAGTAGTTTTTAATTGTTTTTAAATTTTTTTTGGATTTTTAATATGTAAAGAAAATAAGAAAACACAAGAACAAGCACACTTGAGCAATTTATTTAAAGCATCAAAAATCAAGCAAAAATTCAAGAAAAATTGTTTTTATGTTTTTTAGGTTTTTAAGTGTTTTTGGTGAATTTTTGGGATTTTTATAAGGTGTATTTTATTTTCTAAAAATCAAACAGTGCGAAAAAAAACAAGGTACTGTCCAGCCAGGTCCAAAACCCAAAGATAAAATATCTAAGGATCTCAAAGGGACCTGGAGGTAATTTTCCTGTATACTAAAGAAAACAAGGAAAATTTGAGCACCAAAATTATTGTTTTTGGGTTTTTAAATCATTTATTATGATTTTTATGAGTTTTGAGGTGTTTTTAAATTTTTAGTGTTGTTAAGCAGTGAAAAATAACCAAAATTGGCTAGAAAATCAAGGAACACAAAATAAACAGTAGCTAATGTTTATGGAATTTTTAAAAGGGTTTTGATATTTTTTTGGGGTTTTTGACTCTAAACAGTAGCAAAAATAGGGGTTTTTGAATTTTTAAAAATAGCAAATGAAATCAAAAATGTCCTCAAAAATTCACAAAAATTCTACACCATGGCAGGAGCCATGTGTCAAATTTTCATCGAATTTGGAGGTGATTTAATATTTTATTCAAAAATAAAGGAGGGGCATTGTGCACAGGGACCAAAGTGCAAATACCCAAAGTTCTGGGGGGTCTGGTGCAAAATACCCAGCAAAACACGTGCCAAGCACGTGCCTGGGGCACTCAGGGACCCAAATGTAAGAAAAATAAGTTCCGAGGACTTATTGGTAATAAGTACCAAAAGTCCAGGGGCTTATCTGCAAATATCCCAAAAAATATCGCACATGGGGAATTAAATCACGCACAGGGGCATAAATGCAAATAAAGAAAACTTTTCATTCAATCCAAAGCAACCAGAACTACAGGAATAATGTTGCAAATACACCAAATATACACGTGACGAAGCACGTGTCTCACACAAACAGGGGCATAAATGCAAATAATCTAAAAGATGAGGTCCAGTGTGCAAATATCCGAACGTAAATAAAGTACTCTAAATATTTACAGGACTGAAACATAAAGCAAAAACTACGAGGGGGCCTAAGGTAATTTACCCCTTTATTAAGTCGAGCCGATGGATGGACGCCACGTTGCAGATCGAACGGCTGAAAAGGGGTGGCGCCCAGGGCTGGGTCTTCGACTGTGATCCGACGGTCCAGGTGCTGCCACGTTGCAGATCGAACGGTGGACGGAAGAAGTGGCTGAGCTTCGCTGGAGCGACGGTGGAGATCGACCCTCGAATGGATCCGACGGTTGAAGCTGCTCCTCAGATGGACGATCGTGATGGAATCTGGAGCTCGGGGGTCAATCGGACGGCGGAGAAGGATGGTGGACGAACAGGGCTCCGACGAGCTTCGCCGGACTCGTGACGGCGCTGGTCCCCTCTTGGGCGCTCGCTGAAGATTGGAGAAGGAAGCTGTGGGCCCTCCGCGTCTAATGGAGGCCTCCGATGACCCAACCGATCCTCGGAGAGGTCCGGCGAGGTCGGCGGAGGCGGAGCAGCTGGACCAAGTGGTCCAAGCCCTCAGATGGGCTTGGATGAACCTGCAAAATATCCCAGCAAACTCGCGGGTCGAGGGCAAAGTGCCTCGACCCTGTTAGGCGTGGTGAAGGTGATCGGGGAGGCGAGATGGGCGAGCTCCGGCGAGGCGATGGACGGAGGAGCTCGAATTCCCAGATCCTGTGCGATCTGGGTTGGGCGAAGGGGTGAAGAAGATGCGGAGAGGTCTGGCGAAGATGATGGTCGGGTCGGAATGACAGATGGGATATCGGAGGTGGCTGGCGACGGCGGCGAAGCTACGCTACCAGTAAGCTAAGAATCGAAATCTACGCTAATCTACGGCCTAAGGGATCTACCTGGGTGGTCGGAGAGACTGGGGAAGAGCAGGGGGTGCTCCTGGTCGTAGCCTCAAGGGTCGTCTCGGCCCGAGGCTCGGTGCTCACGCTGGTGGCGGAGCAACGGCGGCGAAGAACGCCGGATCAGTGGTTTCGCCTCCTCGCCTCGCTGCAACAGGGGCGATCGCTTGCTGTCACTCTCGCGGTGCCTCTGGAGTTCACTGGGAAGAAGGGGAAGAGCCAAAGATAGAGCGCGGAGGCGGCGGAGGTGGTTCTATATATAGCTGCAGGCTTGATTAGGGTTTGGAGGCGACGGCTATGGAATGTGTGGATCTCACGGCGAAGGATCTGGCGAGGATGTCGGATGATCGGCAAAGGATCCGGGCGCGGGGTTTGCGTGGGCGACAGGCTGGAGGCGCGTGGAGAAAATGGCGAAGGCGGGGCGGCGCGCGTCTTCTCAAAAAGGAAAGAGTCCGCAGGGGAGTTGACCGGGGTCAACAATCCCTTGTGGACCAATCAGGAGCTGCCATTTATTAATTTTTTTGTTTATTTATTTTAGGGTAGAAAATGGCCGAATTAAGAAAAACTTAAAACATGAAATATTTTTCTTTTATTTTTTTCTATTTTTTGGTGATTTTTAATTAATTTTTGGAAATAAAAATGAGGTATTTACATTATATAGGTATATATACAATATGGAGTCTTTTGATTTTTGATTTTTAATTATTATTTTTGTACAATTTTATTCCTATTTTATATTTTATTTATTTATAGAATAAAATGAGGAATAAAAGGATATTTTTATTTTATTTTTATTTATATACATAGGTGAAATAAGTAGTTATGTACAACTATATACATGGTATATGTACAACATGTTCTTGTGTTTTTAATTTTGTTGTTTTTATTTGATTTTTGTTTTGTTTCTTTTTATTTATTTTATTTACAAAATATACCATAGAATATTCACAAAAAGTTTTGAAAATAAATACATTTATTTATAGGGTTAAATAAATAAAGAATGATGGTCTATGCACATGGTGGAGGGATATTTTTGCATTTTTGATTTTTTAGATTTTTATTTTGTTTTTAATAGTTTCTAAATATATACAAATATTTACAAGAATATTTTTGGTTGAGGAAAATATAATTTTATTTATTTACATAGATATCTACACATGAGCTCCTATCTCTCTCTACTGTGGCTTTTATGCGGTCAGGCCCATGCTGAGCCCTCCCTTGGGTTAGGTTGCTCAATATTTATTCTAAATATTTCCCTCTTTTTCTTTTTGATCTTTATTCTTTTATTTTTGCACAAAAACATGCTAATTATAAGTATTTACACAATGCATCCTTTTGGTAATTATTGATATTTACACATATCTACATGTATTTGCAAAGGTTTTTGTAGCTAAAATATAAGAATAAAGAGTGATGAATGGGTATTCATCACTCGGGTCCGTGGGAAGTGGTCCTAGGGGGGCTAGTTGACCGGGCGGTCAACATCCCCAGGACCCAATGGGGTTCGGCCACGTGGTTGGATCTTGAGGTGACAAATTGGGGTAGCTAGGGGCCGAATCTGCAAAAACTCCCAACATGAAATATTTTTCTTTTATTTTTTCTATTTTTTGGTGATTTTTAATATTTTTTTCGAAATAAAAATAAGCTATTTACATAGTATGTATTAGATATAGGTATATACAATATATATAGGGTTTTGATTTTTGATTTTTTTTTAATTATTATTTTTATACAATTTTATCCTTATTTTATATTTTATTTATTTATAGAATAAAATAAGGAATAAAAATGTATTTTTATTTTATTTTTATTATTTATGTACATAGGTAAAATAAATAGATATGTACATCTATATACATGGTATATGTACAATGTATTTTTGTATTTTTGATTTTTCTATTTTTATTTTGTTTTGATTTTAATTGTTTTTATTTTATTTATTTACAATATATAATATAGACTATTTACAAAAATTATAAAAATTACTTTTATATATTTACAAAGCTGAATAAATATATATAGGTATGGTTTATGAGGAAAGGAGTATTTTTGATCTTTTTGATTTTTAATTTTTTATTTTGCTTTTATATTTTTATAAATATATACAAGTATTTACAAGCATATTTTTGGGTCACATGAGCCCCTATCTCCCTCTACTTTGGCTTTTATGCGGTCAGGCCCATGCTGAGCCCTCCCTTGGGGTAGGTTGCTCAATATTTATTCTAAATATTTCCCTTTTTTTCTTTTTAATCTTTATTCTTTTATTTTTGCACAAAAACATGCTAATTATAGGTTTTTACACAATGCATGCTTTTGGTAATTATTTATATTTACATATATTTACATGCATTTGCAAAGGTTTTTGTAGCTAAAATATAAGAATAAAGAGTGATGAATGGGTATTCATCACGCACGCACGGCAAAGCGGTGTCATTGACGGTCTCCACCTCCGTCGACACACGTTCTTCAGGTCGAAGCGTGGGGGAGATGGCGAAGCGATCCCCTCCATGCGACACATACCTATAGATTGTGCAGTTCCAGTGGTTGGTCGACGATAGTTCCGCAGTCAAGGTGTATGCGAGGGACATCTCGACCGTTGAACGGGTGGCAATGATTGAAGGGACGAGAAGCAGCTGGCAGCGTGACCTCTGATCAAGGATCGACTCCACCTCCATCGACACATAATAGGAGGTGGTGTCATGCTACTCTTATCTGATGTAGCTAGGTGGTTGAGAGACCTGCAAAGGAGCTGTAACGACATGCAACCGTGGAGATGAAGATAGTTGGTGCAAGGTTCGAGCAGCAGGTGGAACATGGTTGGTGGCGGTGGAACGCGAGGTTTTGACCGCGTGGTGGTCCTAGTTAACGATGTCCAGTGGAGGTGTACGAGAAGCAAGGTGCGGTGTGGGGGCGAGTCGAACGACGGAAGGTGGAGGGGACCTTCTTGAAGGTGGAGGTTGAGGTTGGTTGGTGAGCAGGTCGTGAAGCACAGAGTCGGGAAGTCTGCAAGAGCGCGGGGACGCGGAAGTGCGAGTGGGATTACGAAGAAGATGAGAAGAGGGCGGAGCGTGTGATGATGGGCGGAGCGAATGGTAGACGATGATGATCGTGACAAAGGTGAAGATGGGGGTAGATTGGAGAGGGGGATGAACAAGGAAGCATGAGAAAACAGAGGAGAAGAAGAAAGAGGAGGAAGAAAAGCAAGGAGAAGAAGGATTACATGTGGCTTTCCTCACCGTGGGGGTGAGTGGATGATGAATACCCATTCATCACTCTTTATTCTTTTATTTTAGCTACAAAACCCTTGCAAAACATCATGTATATATGTGTAAAAAGAATAATTTATCAAATTGCATGCATCTTGTATATATGCATATTTAGCATGTTTTTGTGCATAAATAAAAGAATAAAGAAATAAAAGAAAAAGAGGGAAATATTTAGAATAAATATTGAACGACCTAATCCTAAGGGAGGGCTGAGCATGGGCCTGACCGCAAAAGAATCAAAGTAGAGGGAGATAAGGTCAATCACATGTGTACATATACCTGTATATAAATAAAATTATTTTCCTCTAAATAAAAATAAAAATGTGTGTTTATTATTTTGTACATATTTATAAAAAATAAGACTAAAATAAAAATGGGAAATATAAAAGAAAAATAAAATAAATAAAATCTCTCTCATCAGTGTACATAGACCTTGTATATAGAATAACCTATTTATTTATTTTCCCCTTGTAAATAATTAATAAAAATTTAATAAAAATATATTCAAATTTCATATTTCATGATGTAAATAAATAAAATAAAAATTAGAAAAATAAAAATAAAATAAAAAGAAAAAGAACAAAAATCAAAATCCACCTTGTACATATACCATGTAAATATGTAGATAAAAGTATTTATTTAACCTATGTAAATAAATAATAAAAATAAAAAAATACCCTTTTATTCCAAATTTTATGTTAGAAATAAATAAAATATAAAATTGGAATAATTTTATAAAAATAAACAATTAAAAATTAAAAAAATACATATATGTATAAACCTATATATAATAATAATATTTTGCAAACACATAATTTCTATTTCAAAAAAATAAATAAAAATCACTAAAAATTAATTTGAAAATAAATGAACATTTTTTATGTTTTAAATTTTTCTAAGTAAAGTCCTTTAACATTTTTTATCGAATTTTCAAATAATTAATAAAAGGTTAATTCTGATTGGTCCACGGGGGAATGTTGACCCCCGGTCAACTCTTCCCTGCGGACCTCTTTCTCGCGGATCCATGCGTCTGACCCGATTTCTCATATTTATCCCCACGTGATCCGAGCTCCAAATACCCAAACCCCGGGCTCCATTTGATCCTTGTTCATTCCTGATCCACGCCCGGTAGTTTATCCTAGGGATCCGAGCTCCGACAACTCGCCCGACCTCCTTATTCTCGGACCCTAGCCGTATAAAGCTCCACTCTGGCCAACTTTTTACGCTATCTTTGGCTTTCCCCCTCGACGCCAGTGAGCTCTGCTCCTCCACCAGAGTGACAGCTGCGTGTTGGAGCGTTGCAGCGAGGCCCGGGCAACCGGGAACCACTGATCCGGCGACGATCATCGTCGTGCACCGCCGCGAGGTGCGCTCAGCCTCGGGAAGCGACGAACCCTTGAGGCAATGACCCCCGGAGCTCCGCCAGCTCCAGCCCAGTCGACTGCATCCATCCATTAGGTCAGATCGTTTCTAGCTTAGCCTATATTTATGTTTCCCCCAAATCGCACCGCCGGCTTCGTCGGTTGATTCACCGCACTCCGACCATCCATTTGCCATTCTGACCTGACCTTCACGTTCACCAGTCTCCTCTCCATCTTCTTCACCCAGCCACCCCCCCTGACTCGCCCCGGAGCAGGTACTTCTCCCTCCTCCGTCGTCGCATCGTCGGAGGGTGCCGCCTCGACTCCTATACGCACCCATTTCACCCCTAACCGGGTCGAGGCAATTTGCCCTCGACACAAGATTGCTTTAGTGCCACTGTGCAGGTCAAAGGACCCCATCTGAGAGGTCGAGTCATTTGGGCACCTGAGCTCTGAGCTTCCTCGTCGCCGGAGCGTCTCCGACGTTTCCAGCCCCATCGGAGCTTACTAGCAGCTGCGGACCATCGAGGCGAAGAGATTCCATATCTCAGCAGCCCAGGAGGACGCCTCCACCGCGCGCATAGGCCGGCGAACTTCGCCGGTGAGCTGTTCTTGGAGGTCTTCCAGACGCCGTTCGATCGAACCTCCCGCTCCAGATCTGATCAAAGCTATCCATTCACGAGGAGCCTCCACCGTTCGATCCATCTGGGAGTCGATCCAGGCCATTCATCCAGCGAAGGGTTTTCCACCTCCAGCCACCGTCAGATCATCCACGTGGAGAGCCCTCAAGCGTTGATCTCACGGAGAGGTGCCAGCTACTTCCCACCGCCCGATAATCCACGTGGCGTTGTCTCCGCCGTCGGATCTCAATAAGGGGTAAATATCCCTTAGGCCCCTGTCTCTCCTTTTTTTACCAATTAGTCATGTAAATATTTTATCCCTTGTTTTTATTTTAGAACATTTGTACATAGGACCTGGATATTTCTTTATTTGCATTATCGTCCCTATATATGTGAACCATGTGCTTCGACACGTGAGGATATGGTCTTTTTGCATTTTCTACCTTGTGTTTTCTATGTGTTACTAATGGATATTTTATAAATAGAATTTACACATCTGTGCCTCTGTGTCTGACACACGTGTATCACACGTGCTTTCGTGGGAATTTTGCTCAAGGGCCTCTGCCTTTTCCGGATTTGTTACTGATTGGCCCTAACATGTTTTTCTTGCATCTAGGTCCCTGTGCACTGTGAGCTTTTATTTTATTTAAATAAAATAGCTAATTAAATCCAAATTGCATGAAATTTGGATACGTTGCTCATGCCGCTATGTAAAAATTTCCCTAAATTTTGGGTACATTTTTTAGGCTTGTTGCTATTTTTAAAAATTAAAAAACTGTTGTTTTTGCTTCTGTCTGATTTAGAAAATCAAAGAAAAATATAAAACTCTTTTAAAAATTACAAAAAAATAGTGTAAGTTAATTTTAGTGTCTTTGAATTTCTGTCCATTTTTTGTGATTTTGGATATATAAAAACCCTAAAAATTGCAAAACTCTAAAAAACTCATAAAAATTCTAAAAAATTCTAGAAAAATCAAAAAATATAAACTCTTTTTCTGAATTTTATTTGTTGTTTATATTTTTCATAAAAATTGCTTCCAGGTTGTTACATATCAATTTGATATTTTTCATGGGTCTTTTGAGTCTGGTTGTACAGGAGCACACTGTTTTGGTCTTTCTTGATTTTTTGAAAATCATATAAAAATAGGAAAAATCTGAAAAATTCACCAAAAATACTAAAAAACCTAAAAAACATAAAAACATTTTTGTTTGAATTTTTGGAACCTTTTTGAGTGATTAAATAATTTGTTGTATTGGCTTGTTTTTACATTTCTTTAAAAAAATCAAAAACAAAAACATTAAAAAATTATAAAAACCTACCAAAAATATATTTTCTTCTCATTTTTGATCTTGACTACTTCGTAGGCTGTAAGGCCAATTCGTGCTCCCTGAGACCGACCCTGGTGCTAAACTAGGTTAATCTTTTAGCCATGACCGCTATTTATGTTTTGATTGTTTTCTCTCTTTGTTTGGTGGTCTGATTTCATTTTTCTTGATCGAGCTGATTTCGAGTGACTGAGGTCGCAATGACCTTAGTTATCTATCTCCCTTAGTCGTTCGTGATTTTTTGGGTCGTCAGAATGGCGTCGTTGCCGGGGAGCACGGCTTAGTAGTCTTTTCTTTTTTGTGGTTTTTGCGGCTTTTTTGCATAGCTTTGTAGATATTTTTATCTGATATTATCTGCATAATTTTTCAAATAATAATCTGTGTCCGATACACCCCTATTATTTGCTTGCGAGGGTCCAAGGACCGAGGCGGCTCTTTTCGAAGAGCCGCCGCAACCGCGAGATTCGAAGGCGGCTCCCTTCTACACGGAGCCGCAGGAGAGCGCGAGGAGACTAGCAGGAGTGCGGGAGTAGCTAGATTAGTTTAGTTTACATTTTTAGCAGACTTTTTATTATTGTAATATTACAGGTACCCGGACTCTTGGACTTTGGATTGTGGGGTCTATTTCGTCGAACACCGGTGTGCTCGAGGGACCCCGCTGCTGTTTTGATTTTCTCGCCTTTTTCTTTTATTTGATTTCATGCGGATTTCTGTGCTTGATCCCCTAGACTTAGGTTTTTATTTCGTTGAGAAGGTAGCCTTAGGTCCACAGCCCTAAAAGAATATATGTTCCTATAGATTGCGGTTGGATCTAGGCAAATAAATCAGTGCTTTACGATAATAGGAGCTTCTGTTTAGGACGGTTCTCGCACTGCATTCCATATAGATTAGTTTTACATTTATGTGCGGATCATAATTGCATGTAGACTGCTGGAGTCAGGTACGCCTTCTATCTCGTGCATGCATCATTGATTTATCACGCATCGACTTTTCCGCTTTCCTCCCCCGATTTTCTGGACTTAGGAATAAAGGGAAATCGGAAAATTCGTTAGACGTTTTCTTGAAAAATACATAAAAAGAAAAACAATAAAATAGGGACAGCTAATCACACTTGACCTAAAAGACACATCATTTCAAAACCTGTCTTGGGGAGAGTAACCCCCTCCTTATTTGGTTTGGATGAGCGAGAGAGTGACCCGCATCCTAGGCTAGAGCCATATCCGATTTCTTGACTGACTACCAGCCTTGTGTTCGGGTAAGTCGGTTGAGAATATTGGATTCCTATCAACTCACATAATCGCTCTGAAAGACTGACTTGATCACCTAAAATAAAATTGACAAGATAATTGACCGATCTCTTACGGTCGTCAGCTCAGTGTGCGTAGGTGAATCGGGGGTTTGCTTTCTCATCTTGTGTGTTTTCCAGATCCCTTCTGCCTTCTCTCAATCTATCTTCTCTTCTTTCTCCCACCCACTCTCCCTTCAGTCTTTTCCCATTCTCTTCTTTACCCCTGGATGATGGACTCCCCTCACTCCTGGCCGACTCTTGCAGCTTCTTCTTCACCTTCTGACCATCAGTCCAGTCCACCTTCGAGGGAGGTCGAATCCCCGACCAACCTCCCGCTCCCTCCCTCCCATCCCTTTCACTACTCTGGGCATGCTGCGCTAGACGTCCGTCGATATCAGATGGAGCAGATGCGAAACCCGAACGATGACATTGCTGAGTTGAGAGTGCACTCCGTTCATGATCAGAGAGAGCAGATGATATTATCAGATACCTCCTATTCCAGTATGGTAGATGAGCGGATACGATAAGGAGCTCAGTCAGCTTCAACATTAGGACCATTCGGCCTGGATCGGGAGCTTCTTCAGAGACTGCCGACATTTTCAGGGGAGACGCACGAGGAGCCCTATCTTCACCTGATCGTGTTCGAGGAGTTTCGCAGAGCACAGATCTATTCAGATATCACTGCAGAGGAGATGATGTTGAGAACCTTCCCATTCACACTTCAGGACAGAGCCATGAGATGGCATAGACGATTGGGGAGGAGATTCGCTACGTGGGTAGAGCTACACTGAGAGTTTCTACAGAGATACTTTCCCCAGCGTAGAGCAGAGTTGATGTGGTCTTTGATCACCGAGTTTTCAGTTGACCCCCAGGAGCCACGACACGAGGCATGGCCAAGGTTTCTTGACCTCTTAAGGAGATTTCCCGACCACGGACTTCCATTAACAGACCTGATAGAGATCTCCATGCGGGGGATGACCGCAGAGAAGATAGCACTGGTGATTACCACATGTGGCGGTTCACACCGTACCATTCACTTACTGGATACCATCTCGTGGGTACTTTCACAGAGACCATCTTCACGAGATGTTGTAGTGGGAACAACACATGCGGATGATGCAGTACCAGTGCGGTGTGTCACATTACATGAGTATACAGTTTCTACACACCAGCCCGAGGACTTGGATCATCCAGCACTACAGAGTACAAAGGAGATGACTGCGATAGTAGAGGTTCTGACCCAGAGTCTACTCGAGTTCCCGTTGGTTTTCCAGCTAGAGTTTGAGTCAGCCCCAGAGTTCTCAGTCGACGATTCTTGGATATCAGATCTTCTGATACTCCAGGAGCCGACGAGCCCCCGCTTCTACAGCCATTGATTCAGCCACTTCAGAGTCCAGCCCCGGATGATTCAGCTTCTTTTCTGCAGAGACACTTCTCAGAGTCAGACAGATACCATGACTCAGCCCAGCAGCCACAGTTCGATATGGGACACAACTTCGAGAGGCCGGACATTGAGAGTCCCGTATTCGAGCCTTTTGTCCTCCACTTTGTTGAGACAGACACACTTACTGAGAACCTAATGGCAGCCAGCATTGCCGCAGAGCGAGGATCAGCCGCAGACACATTCCCAGCCACGTCTTGAGATACGAGCCTTCATGTGAGGGATGGGTCTTGGCCTCAACTGAGATGTGGTTGGCTGGGAGGCTTCATGTGGCATAGCTCTGGCCACATCTTGAGATACGAGCCTTCAGGTGTCTCCGAGGGATCCTAAGCACCATCAAATGATTGTCAAGTGAAGATCTCCAGCCTGAGTAGGAGATGGCAATCCTTTTTCTCACATAGGCTGATATCTGACCGACCTCTCGGTGCAGGTCCTCTGCATGGGAATAGTGATTCGAAGGTGTCAGATTAGTTAAGACAATGGGTTGACTTAACGATATCGAGATAACCTAAGTCCTATGTTGAATGTTGTCACAGCATAGGCACACATCCTCTGACCGAAGACAGATGTATTGCTATATGTCTGAGTATGTACATTTGGCAGACCAATAGATTGATGACCTAACCAAGGTCTATACACCAGCGAGCTGGTGTGCATATAAGGGTATATGAGTAATATGATCTCTCAAAGGGATCATACAGGTTCACTTGTGAACCGGAAGACATGAGCTCACTCATGAGGTATTGAGACCGATCAAATTCCATGCATGGTCGTCGTGCTTTGGAAGCATGACATGAATTTGAAGGTATGATATATTCTTTGGGAAGGCATATGATCGATACTGACTTCCAATGACCAAGATTGAGAAACTTAGTGATCAAACCCTGAAGAAGACAGTGTAAAATTGATCTTGATCTTCGGGTTGATCATGGGTCTTCAAGTATGCAGGATGTACAGGTATTGGGAATACCTGAGGGTGATGTGATCATAAACGATTGTATATCCATGACGCTTCCATTCCGAGGGAGTGATGAAACAAGTCTGGATTTTAGTGACTCCTTCCAGTAGAGAAGCAATCTGATCTTTGTCCAAGTGTTGGACATTGGTCTGAATGAGATTCAAATTCAATGAAGATTAGATTTGCGGTCTTGATTTAATCAAGCATCTATGGGAGGTTCGTTCCATCTGGATTTGAGATAATATCTCAATATCCAAGTCACTATACATGGAATAATACAATCGCCATGTCCTTATCTCCAAGTATCTGCGGAGAAAGCACATTATTCTTGAAAGGGTTCGAGAATAATTCATTTGATGAAATTCATATCAAAGCAAGAAGAACTTGATGATTAAATGAGATTTAATGATCAAGCTTAATATGAATATGATTCATATTGTGAGAATGATTATCCAAGATAATTAAATGGGATTTAATTATCAAGGATTAGAGAATGTGGATATTATTATCCATAATATTTGTGTATTGTAAATATGATTTATAATATACATATATTCAAGAGAGAGAAATTTAGTAAATAACATTTGTTAATTATTAAATGTGGATTGGATTCACATTTGTTAATAAACTGGAAATGTCATTTACAAATTAGTTTGGAATGTGAATATGATTTACATAATTTTCAATGGCATGATTGAAATATTCACAAATTAATTTGGAATTAATTTGGTGGATATTTTTGTGATAATTGAGAGATAATCTAGTATAATAAAAAGGAGAAATAAAGCCACCATTTTAAGGTGGCGTCACCCATGAAAAAGTCATGGTCGAAGCCCCTTGTTTTTAGGAGGCAATATTATCTCCATTTTATTATGATCATTAATCTCTTAACTAATTTATTTATGTTAAATTAAAAATGTGTTGACAATGTTGCAACATATATTTAATTTAATCATAAATAAAAATTGTTGGTTTTAACCAACAATAATCATAGCCATTGATTTTAACATGGACCAAGTCTGGCCGTTGGATCAATGTGTCCCATGGATTGAGATCCATTGGATCTTAAATTAATATAAAAGGAGGGATAGGGTAACCTTCCAAGGTACATCATCTAGAGTTGTAGAAGACTACTACTCTCTCTCTCTCTCATTCTCTTGTGGGCTCTCTCTTAATATCGAAGTGGCCGTCCACTTTGCATATTGAGAAGGAGAGCATCTTGGCTTCACCTTCGACGCTTGGATCTTCGTCAAAGATTGCAGGAGGGACAGGACTCATCATCGTGCCCGCAAGTGCGTTCTTCGTGGATCGGACTTGAGATAGGAGGATCTCTACTTTGGGATTCGCAATCACAACCACACTCCAAGAGGTATTGCTTATACTTTGTGGTTTGATGAAACGATCCGAGAAGTGTTCTCGTGATCATGTGGTTTCATCTTAGATTTAAAAATTTTAATTTCCGCCGCGTCTAGCATCTAGTACGACTAGTTGCTCCGATTGCATATGATGCGATCAACACGCTTCCGTGATGCGCTTAAGTATTCACAATATCCTTCAGTTGTCACTCCACTAAAGGTGGCTAGGGGTCTTGGGTGGCGTAAGGGATGAGCTGAGAGGTGCTGGAGGCGGAAGAGGGTATTATTTAGGGTGCTCGAGGGTCCAAAAAGATCGAAGCATGGAGCGGAACCCTAACAAGATCCGGCTATGCCTAGGGATCCGTGAGGATCATGGATATTAGAGCTGTAACTGGGCGCATGAATTGAAGACAAAGGTGGTCAGGTCCGGGTGCTAGAAAATGGAAAAGGAGCTCCGGCGAGAGGAATAACGACCCGACTCGGCTAGAAGGGGATGTTGACCGAGGTCTAACGTTCTGATGTGGACCAATAGGTTACAAAAATAAAAAGGAATTCAATAAAAAATAGTAAATGATTTTAAATTAAAAAGTTTTAGAATAAAAAATGTTTATTTTTTTATAAGCTATTTTTTTATTTTTAATTATTTTTATGAAAAATAAAATAAGGTATATACAATATAATGTATTATATACATGTATAATATACATATATATTATGTAAAAATATTTTTATTTTATTTTTTTACAAAAATAAATTTTATTTTATAATTTATTTATTTACACTATATTTTTAGGAATACAAAAATAATTTTTATTTACTTTTTGTAAATTATTTAAGGTTGTAAAATAAATAATTAATGTAGTATTTGCATGTGTATTTTGTACAAGAAATTGATGATTCTATTTTTATTTTGTTTTTATGATTTTTATTTTTTATTAGTATATTATTTTCAAGGCTATATACAAAAGGGCAAAAGAATGAAATATTTTATTTTGTCAAAAATAAATACATATATAATTTGTACAAGTAATTGTGATTTGTACAATACAAAGTTTGCCCTTATCTCTCTCTACTTATTCTTTTTGTGATCAGGTCAAGGCTTGACCTTCTCTTGGGGTTTGGGTCACTCTGTATTTATTCTAAATACATCATTATTTTTATTTTCTCCTTATTATTTTATTTTTTTCAAAAATAAATGCTGATATGAGATATTAACAATGACATGTAAAATGCTAAGTTGTTGTATTTACAGATATTTATAGGTGGTTTTGCTAAAAATAAGAGATAAAATAAAAGGATAAAGAATGAGAATTGTAGAGTCATCCAGTACCATGGAGCTTCGATGTTCTGGAGCTCCTATTCGAGTCTTGAAGTGCTTCTCCAAGCACTGTGAAGTACTTGCTCCTACACAAAAAGACTCACGTAGTCGGGGTGAAGATGCTTGACCAGGGTATGAAGCTTAGCAGCAAGGTAATGGACGTGATAGTGGAAGTCATATGAGAGGTGGAGGACAGAGCTCGGTGGCTTGTGGCAACGGAGTGGAAGTGCGGAGAAGTCAATGAGGATCAGATATGGGTAGAAATGGGGGTAAACATTAGTCAGGGAACAATGATTTTGGTGCTAGAGCTTAAGGCTCCAACAATTTTAGATTCTAAAATTACACTAAAGAGATGACTAATTGACTAAATTAAACATTCATCTACGCTAATAGAACTAAATGCAAGAAGAAAACGATACCTAGCAGCTCGAACAAGCACCGAGGCTTGGAGCATATGAAGCTTACTGGAGCTTCTCTGGCGAAGCTTGGATAGTCACCTACGCTGCCTTATTGATCAGCGATCCGAACGACTAAGGTAAAGGTACAAAAATGGTCGTTGCGACCTTCGTCGCTCAGATGCGCTAAATCAAGAAAAATGAACCACTCGGTACAAATAAAATCAATCAGAACGAAGAAGCGGTCCTGCTATGTGATTAACCTGGTATAGCACCCAGGGTCGAACTCAAGGAGCACGGATTGGCCGAGAGGCCTACGAAGTAGTCAAAAATAAAGGGAGAAAATATTTTTAGTGGTTTTTAATTATTTTTATATTTTTTTGGATTTTTAAGTTTATTAAGAAAATAAGAAAAGCAAGGAAGAGCACAATTCAACAAATTATTTCAAGCACCAAAAATCAACCAAAAATCAAAACAAAAATATTTTTATGTGTTTTATAATTTTTTATGTTTTTGGTGAATTTTTGATAATTTTATGATATTTATTCTATTTTCTAAAAATCAAACAGTAGCAAAAATAAGAGGTACTGTCCAGCCGAGCCAAGAAACCCTAGATAAAATATCTAAGGCCTCAAAATGGCCTGGAGGTAATTTTCCCGTAAAGTAGGTAAAACAAGGAAAATTTAGGTACCAATTTTATTGTTTTTGGATTTTTATTTTTTTTACTAGAATTTTTATGGATTTTTGAGTGTTTTTAAGTTTTTAGTGGTTTTCAGTGAGGAAAAATAGCCAAAATTGGCTAGAAAATCAGGCAAACTAAACTAAACAACAGCAAATTTTTAGGGAATTTTTGAAGGAGTTTTTATATCTTTTTGTGATTTTTCAAACTAGACAGTGACAAAGTAAGAGGTTTTTGAATTTTTTAAAAATAGCAAATAAAATCAAAAATGTCCTCAAAAATCTACAAAAGTCCTACACCATGGCAGGAGCCATGTGTCAAATTTTCGTTGGATTTGGAGGTGATTTGATATTTTATTCAAAAATAGAGATAGGGCACTGTGCACAGGGACCAAAGTGCAAATACCCAAAGTTCTGGGGGTCCAGGTGCAATTAACCCAGCAAATCACGCACCAAGCGCGTGCCTGGGGCACTCAGGGACCTATATGTAAGGAAAATAAGTCCCGAGGACCTATTGGTAACACGTACCAAAAGTCCAAGGGGCTCAGTTGCAAATAACCCAAAATAAAACGCACATGTGTAAATCAATCACGCACAGGGGTATAAATGCAATTAACAGAAAACTTTCATTCATTTCATAACAACCAGAACTACAAGGGCATGGACTGCAAATACACCAAAATAACACGTGACGAAGCACGTGGCTCACAACAGGCAGGGGTATAAATGCAATTAAATGAAAGCTCAGGGTCCTCTATGCAAATAAACCTAAAACTTAACAACGTATTTAAATATTTACAGGACTCAAATGAAATAAAACAAAGATAAGGGCCTAAGGGTAAATTACCCTTTATTAGGCGGGGCTCTGGATACGCTCCACGTGGCTGATCGGAAGGCTGGGACTGGTGGGCGCTCCAGATGACGTCTCCTCGGATCTGACGGTGTCGGCTGCTCCAGGGATGGACGGCCCAGATTAGAACTGGAGCGAGGGGTGAAGATCGACGGCGCTGGAGGATGCTGGAAGAACAAAGCCCCGGCGAGCTTCGCCGGGCTCGTGTGAGCGCTGCGCTCCTCCTCGGAGCACTCTGAAGGTCGGAGAAGAATGCTGGAATGCTCCCGCGTCTGCTGCGAGGCTCCGATGATCGACCCGAGCTCGGAGGAGCTCAGGCACGGTCGGCGGAGCTGGGTCTCCCGGCCTGGATGACCAAGCCCTCAGATGGGCTCGGTAAGACCTGCAAAGGGGCTCAGAAGACTCGCTGGTCGAGGGCAAACTGCCTCGACCCGGTTAGGCAATGTGGAGGTGGCTGGTGCGTCGGGGCGACGGGCTCCGGCGGAGGTGGAAGACGGTGGAGCCCGGTTCCCAGCTCCTGTGCGAGCTGGGTTGGGTGAGTGGGTGGAGAACGTGCAGCGGAGGAAGGCGGAAATGTGGGTCGGGTCCGATGGTCGAACGGTGGTCGGAACTGGGGTGAATCGAAGAAATATGACGACGGCGAAGATTGGGGGAAAACGGAAATTAGATGAAATAGCTAAGCTAAGGGACTACCTGGGTGAAGGATTAGACTGTGACGGAGCTGGGGAAGCTCCCGGTCGTCGCCTCAAGGGATGTCTCTGCCCGAGGCTCGAAGCTCGCCCAGGTGGCGGAGCTGCGGCGGATGTATCTCCGGATCAGTGGGTTCCTCCTCCTCGCCTCGCTGCAACAGGCGGAGACGCTCGCTGTCACTCGTGCGGTCACTCTGGAGCTCACAGGGAAGAAGGGGAATGGCCAAAGATGTCGCGGGAAGGCGGCTGAGCTCCATCTTTATATGGCTAGGGGTCCGAGAAGAAGGGGCTCTGGGCAAGCTCAGGAGCGCGCGGATCCCGAGGGAGCGGCTCCGGCGAGGATGTCGGATGCAAGAAGAATGATTCGGACCCGGAGTTTGGCGGATTGGTGATCGGGTCGAGCGGAGAAAAATCCGAGAAGTTGGGTCCGAAGCTCGAATCCGCGCGAAGTGGTCCTGGGGGGGCCAGTTGACCGAGCAGTCAACATCCCCAGGACCCAATGAGGATGGGCCACGTGGCCGGATTTTAAAGTTCAAATTTAAGGTTGCTAGGGCCCGATTTTGTAAAAACTTAAAACACAAACTATTTTTATTTTATTTTTTTCTATTTTTTGGTTATTTTTAATAATTTTTCTGAAATGAAAATAGGCTATATACATAGTATGTACCATATATAGGTATATACAATATAGGGTTTTGAATTTTTTTTGATTTTTAATTATTATTTTTATACAATTTTATCCTCATTTTATATTTTATTTATTTACATTATAAAATAAGGAGTAAAAGGGTGTTTTTATTTTATTTTTATTATTTATATACATAGGTAAAATAAATAGATATGTACATCTAGATACATGGTATATGTACAATGTATTTTTGTATTTTTGATTTTTCTATTTTTATTTTGTTTTGATTTTAATTGTTCTGATTTTGTTTATTTACAATATATAATATAGTCTTTTTACAAAAATTATAAAAATTACTTTTATATATTTACAAAGCTGAATAAATATATAGGTGTGGATTATGTACATGATAAAAGGGAGTATTTTTGATCTTTTTGATTTTTAACTTTTTACTTTTTTTTGTATATTTACAAATATATACAAGTATTTACAAGTATATTTTTGGTGAGGAAAATATAGTTTTATTTATTTACACAAATATTTACACACAAGCTCCTATCTCCCTCTACTTTGGCTTTTATGCGGTCAGGCCCATGCTGAGCCCTCCCTTGAGTTAGGTTGCTCAATATTTATTCTAAATATTTCCCTCTTTTTCTTTTTAATCTTTATTCTTTTGTTTTTGCACAAAAACATGCTAATTATAGGTTTTTACACAATGCATGCTTTTGGTAATTATTTATATTTACATATATCTACATGCATTTGCAAAGGTTTTTGTAGCTAAAATATAAGAATAAAGAGTGATGAATGGGTATTCATCACCCCCCTATACTTAACTTTGCTAGTCCCTTAGAAAACACTTATTTGAAAAAGAAGTGAAAAAGAAAGAAAGAAAAAGAAAAAGAGGATGTACATGGATCAATGTTGATTATTAAACTTGCCTTCATTAAATTAGGGTATGGAGCTCGATCAGATCTTTGGATTATTAATGTGTCGGAACCTTATTTAGACTTAGGCTTAAAACTCAACAGTCTCTAAGTTCCACTAAGCTATGGGCAAGACTCCTCAATAAACCAGATCAGAACAAGTCTACATACACAAACTCTAATGACCATGAATCTTTCCATGCAGTGTAAGTGATATGTGGCTCCCCACCTCAGAAGTAACAAAGAAACAACCTCCCTCAACCTGGTAACTCTAATGCCTCGGTCTAGCAACTCTTTCCTCGAGAAGCGGGGTATTCCCTTCTAAGTTCAAGTGCAACCGGCTCAAGAAGAGGGGGAAGAAGTATAGACTTTTGGAAGCTCAGCCAGTGTAGCCAAGTCTCCCGCTGCAAGCTTCATGAGATGTAACATGGATACCATAAGCTTTTGCTTTATTTGACTATATACACTCCGGTGGGGTTATTAAATTTTCAATCCGACCCACCACTTTTTTGGAGTTCTTTTTGCATTTTGCATTTTTTTTCAAGGACTTCTATACAACATATCTACATGGTGCAGCATATATACAAGAAATTTTCCTCTTGAGCCAGTAGACTATCCCTCTTTTGAAGCTTTATTGCAACCCACAGCTTCTGTCTTTAGCCTTCATCACCACTAGACCAAGTTGAGACGCACTTCCTTCACTAGAAGAAGAAGAGAGGTTCCGCCTAGAAGTACTACCCTCATATGCTACCCCAAGCCAAAGGAAACTGCCTCCTCACCACCTCATCCGTGGAGAGCCATGTGTAAAGTGCTGGTGCAAGTCAAGCCATTGTCTCTAAGAGTCATGCGTGTGTTGTTAAGTGCTCTACTTAGGCTCATCAAGATGACATATGCTCATAGCCTAGTGGACTCAAAGAATTAAGTCCTTACGGACCTGAAAAGCCTTAACCCTAAGTCCTATAAGGTTCCTCTTAAGTTAAGTGGATTAAGATCTTATTCAAGCTCCATTTCTCAATTTGATTTCAGGCTTAGTTTAAATATCAACTCTCATCCAGGAAAAACTATATACATATATGTACACAAGATGCTGATTTACACAAATTTACAATCGTGCAAAATTTTTGAAAAATGTTTTGAAATCAGGGATGAATGATGCATGAGGTGCAAGTTTTGCAAGAAGATATTTACACATATTTACACAAGAGTTTTGCAAACTTTCGATTTTCAAAACATTTTAGAAAAAATTTTGTACTATATACATAATTTTGATACAAAAATATTTACACAAGCTTTACACAAAAGATTTTTGAAATCATTTTTACAAAAATACTTTGTACACTAGCTATGTATGTGCAAATAAAAGAAGTTTATGTACATGAAATTTTTTTTTAATTTTTGTGATTTTTAGCCATTTTATTTATTAACACACTCACATAAAGTACGATTTATGGCTAAAGTATATATGAAATATATACACACCCCCCTATACTTAGCTCGAACGATGTCCTCAGAGTGATCAAGAGCGATGAAGAAGACATAACTCGTGCTTAGTAAAAGGGGAGTGAAAAGGAATGGCTAAGTACAGAAACGAATAAATGAATAGAATGAGAGGGACTCGGTGGTTTCCCCCTATACTTAGGATTAACTAATCCTAAGTATAGCAAGTTGTACATGAAGGGAAATCCGAGTGAAGAAGATACAAAGTCTGCCCCCCCCCCTATACTTAGGGTAAAATATCCCTAAGTATAGGCAGCAAAACAGGAGCAGAAAGAATGAAAAGAGTACCCGCAGGTCCTACATCCCCCCTATACTTAGGGTAAAGTACACCCTAAGTATAGCATAATCATAAGATAAGAAAAGGGATGTGGGACTAAAGAATAGAATGATATGGACAACTGGATCTATACAAGGTGGAGGAACAGTGAAAATCATGCGTGAGATGCAAAAGATGTGAGTCAAGAGACCACATCTCACGTAAAATGAATAGGGGCAACGATAACGTCCCGCGGCTCATGATCTAGAAATGGCTTGAGTCGCTGGCCGTTCACTCGAAAGGTACTCTCAGAAGACAACTCGGATATATCAATGCTACCATTGTCGTGTACCTTTCTGACCAAGTAGGGTCCCTTCCATTTGCTCTGCAGCTTTCCTGGAAACAAACGAAGCCTCGCATCAAACAGCCATACTCTCTGTCCAATCTCAAAATGCTTGTGGCTGATGTGAGAATCATGCCACTCCTTCACTCTCTCCTTATACTGTAGGCTGTTTGAGAAAGCTGTATCTCTAAGCTCCTCCAGGGCAGCTAACTCTGCCCTCCTCTAGTCTCCTATACCATCTAGATCCATCAAAATATCTGTAACTGCCCAAAGTGACTTGTGCCTCAGCTCAACAGGTAAATGGCATGGCTTGCCATACACGAGGCGAAAGGGAGATGTGCCCAAAGGTGTCTTGAAAGACGTCCTATATGCCCACAAGACCGAGTCCAAAAGCTGTGACCAATCCTTTCGGTCAGGGCGGACGACTTTCTGCAGAATAGTCTTGATCTCCCTATTCGACACTTCGGCTAGACCATTCGTTTGTGGATGGTAAGGTGTAGCAACACGATGATCTATGCCGAACTCGCTAGCAAGTGCCTTCACCTGGTCGTTGATGAAGTGAGACCCCCCATCAGAAATCAGAACTCGTGGAACCCCGAACCGCGTGATGATGTGCTTCCTCAAAAATCTGCAAACTGTCCTCGCATCAGCAGCTCGGGCGGGGATGGCCTCAACCCAACGACTAACATAATCAACGGCCAACAGAATGTACTCAAATCCCTAACTCTTAGGGAATGGACCCATGAAATCGATGCCCCATGCGTCAAAAACCTCACAGAAGTGAATGGGCTGCATTGGCATCATATCACGCTGTCCACAAGTGCCCATCCTCTGACAATCAGTACACCTCTTCACGAACTCATCAGAGTCCTTGAAGAGGGTAGGCCACCACAAGCCGGATTGAAGCACTTTCTGTGCCGTTCTCCTCCCAGAATGATGTCCTCCTGCCTCAAGCTTGTGGCAGTAAGTGAGGACGCTATGGTGTTCCTCCTAAGGAATACACCGACGCCAGATGCTATCCCCTCCTTCGTGGTAAAGGATGGGATCCTCCCAGTGGTAGGACTTGGCCCTCGCAAGGAAGGTCTCAAGCCTCTGCCTGGGCCAATCCTGTGGGACTTTCCCAGCAACGAGAAAGTTCACAATATCGGCATACCACGGGAGTGAGGCGATAGCAAGGATCGCCTCATCTGGGAAGGTATCTCGAATAGGATCAATCTGCTCAGACTCCTCAGGCTGCTCTAAACGGGAGAGGTGATCCGCCACCACATTCTTGACTTCAGGCTTATCCTTAATCTCAATATCGAACTCCTGGAGTAGAAGGATCCATCTAGTCAGTCTGGCCTTGGCATCCTTCTTTGCCATGAGGTACCTAATGGCGGTGTGATCTGTAAACAACGTCACTCTAGATCCAATGATATACGATCTGAACTTATCTAGGGCAAACACTACGGCTAGCATCTCCTTCTCTGTGACCGTGTAATTCCGCTGAGCGGAATCCAATGTGCGGCTAGCGTAGTGTATGGCAAACAGAACCCCATCCCTCCTCTGTCCCAGCACTGCCCCCACGGCAAAATCGGAGGCGTCCGTCATGATCTCGAATGGGAGAGACCAATCAGGCGGCTGGAGGACAGGAGCCTCAATCACGCACTGCTGGAGAGTCGCAAAGGACGAGAGACACTTGTCATCGACAAGGAACTCGGTGTCTTTCGTCAAGAGGTCAGTCAACGGTCGGGCAATCTTGCTGAAATCCTGAATGAGTCTCCTATAAAATCCAACGTGCCCCAGGAATGACCATAGCTGCCTCAGATTGGACGGCGGTGCGAGTTTCCTAATGACATCAATCTTGGCCGGATCAACCTCCATGCCCCTGTTGGAGATGATGTGGCCATACACCGTCCCTTGAGTCACCATGAAGTGACTCTTCTCCCAAGATAGAACCAAATGATACTCAATACATCGCTGGAGTACTCGGTCTAGGCAGTCAAGACAGGAGTCGAATCCGTCGCCGTAGATAGAGAAATCGTCCATGAAGACCTCTAAACACTCCCCTACCATGTCCGAAAAGATCGACAGCATGCACCTCTGAAAAGTCGCAGGGGCATTGCATAGCCCAAATGGCATGCGTCGAAAAGCATATGTGCCGAAGGGACAGGTAAAGCCGGTCTTCTCCTGATCCTCAGGAGCGATGGCCACTTGGTTGTAGCCCGAGTACCCATCCAGGAAGCAATAATGGCTCTTCCCTGCCAGTCTCTCAATGATCTGATCAATAAAAGGCAGGGGGAAATGGTCCTTCTTGGTAGCCTGGTTGAGTCTCCTGTAGTCAACACAGACCCTCCAAGAGGTGGGTACTCGTGTAGCGATCTCCTCTCCCGACTCACTGATCACAGTCATGATGCCCGTCTTCTTGGGCACCACATGCAAGGGGATGACCCACTTGGAGTCGGAAATGGGATAAATAAAATCTGCACTCCACCATTTCGATATTTCCTTCATCACGACCTCTCTCAAGTTGGGGTTCAGTCGCCGCTGGAACTCACGCGACGGCTTCGCCCCCTCCTCGAGATAGATATGGTGGGAGCACACTGATGGGCTAATCCCATGGAGATCTGCTACGCTCCATCCGATTGCCTTGCGGTTCTTTTCAAGAACCCCCATCAAACGGATTCTTGCTCTCCAGTCAACTCGGCGGAGATGATGGCTGGGTACATCTCTGGGTCGCCCGCAAGGAATCGATACTTCAGCGAAGTAGGGAGTGGCTTCAGCTCTGGAATGTTGGGTGCTGGCAAATCTGGCTGCGGAAGAAACTAAGTGAAAGCTGCTAAGTCTGCCAAATCTGCCTGGGAAAGTGAAAGCGTACTCTCGCAAACTGGATCGGGAGGAGGCTGCTCAACTGCACTGTCTCTGCTCGGCTCTGCATCTACCTCCTCCTCATCTATAGGCTCAAGTGGACTCAGGTCTGGCATCTGATCATAGCAATCGGCCCAATCAGACTCTGAATCCGAGGGATCTGTATCAATCGCGGTGGCATCAGTACCACCGGAAAATAAGGTGGCCTCAGCACCACCATCACTAAACATCGTGTCGCGATCAAGGACCGACTCTGCTGCCTCTATGGTATCCTGAACCAGGGCTGTGCTCTCCAAACTCTCCTCTGCTCTCATCTCGGCATCAGCTGTATCGGAATATGAGAGGATGGTCTGTGCTGCAGGATCTGCCCAAGCTTCCTCATCGTCTGTGATCAAAAAATCACAATCCTGGTGGATGTCTGGCTCTGTGTCTGTCAGCTGCTCTGAATCTGTACTCGCATCTGAGTGGGCTCTCTCTCTAGCTCTGTAGTCCTCGACCGTCTCTATGTGTATACTCTCGCCCTCGACGCGAAAGTACACCTTCCTGCTATCATGATCAGTCACCACCTTGGCTGTGGCCAAGAATGGACGACCGAGGATGATGGGGGTATCGGCCACTGACTCAGGGATCTCCATGTCCAACACTACGAAGTCCACGGGGAATTTCAGGCCGTGAATCGTGACAATAACGTCTCGTAATATCCCCTTCGGCCTCTTGACAGATCGATCAGCGAACTGAAGGACTGTCCTGCTCTGTCGAAGAGTACCCAACTCGAAGCGGTCGAGAAGGGCTGCCGGAAGAAGGTTGATCGACGATCCGCTATCTAGAAGAGTACGGTCGACCCTCTGCTCACTAATCTGGCATCTGACATACGGGGCCCCTGAATCTGGCCTCTTGGCTGGTAGACGGTTCTGGATCGCAAAACACGTGGCTTTGGTCAGCACGTGAATCTCTGAAGTATGGTTCCTCCTCCTCCTCCTGACTGTAGTCCTGTCTCTCAAAGAACGCTGGAGAAGGGGGATGTGCTGCAAAGCCTCCTGGAGGGTCAGCTGGATGTGGAATCGATCGATCATGCTCTGGCTGAACTCCTCAAGCTCTCTCTTTTTCGGATTTTCTTTTTTCTTCCCCTTCCCCATCTGAAGGGCTCTAGGGAAGGGGATCACAGGGTCCTTCTCAGATGAAGGACTAGGAAAAGGCCTAGACGTTTCGATGACCGGATCCACACATACGTCATGCACCACAGTGGGACCAGAAGAAACTAAACCTTTTCCTTTATTCAAACCAAAATTCTGAGATACATCAAGGCGAGGAAAGATAACATCTCTCTCAATACAAACACCAGTGGCCTCAGTACCACCACGGGCTGGCTCTGTTGCTGCTGCTGGTAGACGTCTCGCAGCATCAGTACCGCGGGCTGGCTCGACTCTACTGGTGGCGTCAGTACCACCTCCTCGAACTGGTGAAGCGGCGGCCTCAGTACCGCCGGTGGGATCAGCATCCGTGGTGGCCTCAGTGCCACCGTCATCATCTGGAGCGGCCTCAGTACCGCTCTCCTCCTCCTCATGTGGTGCCTCTGAAGTATCCTTGTGGTGAAGCTCAGATGAGGCGTCGCCGCCTGCTGGGGTCCTACCGCTCCTAAGTGTGACAAAATCAGCATCAAATAGATCCGAAGACGTAGCATCAAATGGGTCACTAGGAGTGGCAAACTCAGTGTGTACTACCTGCTCAGATTTCCTCTTGAGGTTGTTCGGGTTCGGCTCGATCTGGGCTGGAATGGCGGCCTTCCCTCTCACCAAGTCCCGCATCTCCTGGCGGAACTCGTCCATCTCCCGTCTGAATGTGGCCTGCTGGTCCGTGAGGAGGCGGGCGATGTCATCTAAAGCGGGACTCTCGTGGGAGCCCGACGGATAGCCTCTCTGGTGCTGAGGCTGCTGGAACTGCTGCTGGTGGTGAGAGGGGTATGAGGAAGGGTGCTGCTGCTGAACTGGGTGAGCCTGCTGCTCACGTCTCCACGACTGTCCCTGCTGCTGATAGGGACGAGGACCGAAGGATGATGGCTGGTGCTGCTGGTATGCTGGGGGCTGCTGCTGCGGCTGCTGGTGATCTCTCTACTGGGAGTACTATCCTCCCTAACCTGACGGCTGCTGCTGGGGCTGGGCACCACCACTCCCCCACCTGAATCCGGGATGGTCTCGTCGAATCCCAGGCTGGGGGCGGTCATACCAAATCCCGTTGACATCCGTCAACGGCTCTGCATCGTAGGGGGCTGGCGGGAGTACTGCCAGAGGCTGATCCGGCTGGTAGACCACCATCTGCATGTCTGGAGATGGTGGGGACTGGTAGGTAGGTTGCGGCTGCTGGTATGGCTCCACCTGTACAAGGTGAACCTGTCGAGGCTGCTGTGAGGAGCTGGAGCGCTGGGACAAGCTACTGCTGCCGCCGGTATCGCCTCGCGACAGAAGACGGGGTTGTGAAGCCGTTTGTGCCTCCTGGAGACACATGAGCTGGGTCTTCATGTCGCTCAGAACCTGTGCCATCTGTTCCATCTGAGTGATGCTCTGGCACTACTTCTTCTCAATCAGCTCCATGCAGTCCAACTTCTCGCTGATAATACCCATGTCCGCAGTGGATGACTCTGCCTGTGCTGCTGCGACTGCGGACGAACTGGATGGACCTGCATCTACCCGTGCTATCCGCTGGTACTGCACGGGTCCTGGCTGCTGTTGCTGAGGTCTCTAAGTATACAACCTGGTCTGGGACATCACCATGTAGTTTTCGGCCATCTCCTCGTAGATGGCCCAGACCTGGTCGTGGTCCTTGGCAAAGTAGGACCCGCCGCAAGAAGCGTTCACCAGACCCTGAAGCTCTGGCGTCAACCCGCTGAAAAAGCTCTGAACTAAGTTCGGCTTGGATATGTCGTGGTGCGGGCATCTAGGAGCTCTCGAAGCCTCTCCCATGCCTCGTGAAACTGCTCGTTGGGGAACATGGAGAAGTTGCTGATCAGGGCCCTCGCTGCATTCGTCCGCCCGAGTGGATAGTACTTGTTCAAGTACTCGGTGCGGAGCTGCTCCCAGGTGTAGACAAACTTCCCCAAGTGTTTCAGCCAGGTGGCTGCACTATCTGCCAGTGAAAAGGGGAAGGCTATCATCCGAATCGTGTCCTGATCCACGTGGCGATCATGGACAGTGCTGCATATCATCAGGAACTCCTGGAGGTGGAGGTGGGGCTCCTCAGTGGCAAGTCCGTGGAAACGGGGCAGCAACTGCAAGGTGTTCGGGGGGAAGTTGAAGTCCCCCACGATCGCTGGCACTACTACCCAATGATGCATGAGTGTCGATCCGGGGTTGTGCAACTCCCGCATCGGTCGTGGTGGTCCTCCTGCCGCGGCGGCTGCCGCTGCGGCGGCGGCGGCTGCTGCTGCTGCGGCTGCTGCGGCTCGTGCCTCTGCATCAAGTATCTCCTCAGGCTCGCTCTGCGGGTCTCGCTCTGCTCTGAGCCTCTCCAACTCTCGCCTCATCTCTATCATGAATGCCCCCTGATCACGTAACTGCTGCTAAACTGTCTCAAGTGATGCGATCAGGGTGGAGTTGATCGCCCCCTGGTCTAGTACAAAATGCTCGGGCTGACGGGGGTGATCATCTGAACTGCCGGCCATAGCGACGTCTGCAAAATCAAACGAGCCCAACTCAGGTGCTGTCAAATCTGCTAATCTCTCCTCGGGCTCATGTCTCTCAGTACCAAAAGAAAGGGGGTCGAGGGGGAACAGGGCAGAGTCGTACTCGGGCTCGGAGAGCTGGTCTCGGCTCTCGCGGGCCAACCTAGATGATCGGGTAGACGTGCCCGAAAGCGGTGCAGCCAGAGGCTGCCTAAGAGACCGTCTACCCATCATCTTGATCTGGCGAGTAAGGCGGATGAGATCTGGAGCAACTATGATCACAAACAAACCCCCGGTTCACCAACGCAACTCGAGCTGAAGACCGTGAAAGTTCGGTCAAATTATCTTGTCTATTTTATTTTGGTGAACACACAAAATATCAGAGCGCTTACGTTACCTGTTAGGATATCCGATGCTATCCCAACCGACTGGCCCGCATGGAAGAGTCGGTAATCAGTCGGGACTAGCACCGGGGGGTTCTACCTAGGGTGCGGGTCACTCTCTCGCGCATCCAAACCATACAATGAGAGGGTTGCTCTCCCCAAGACAAAATTATTAGGGTGAGCGTCTTTTAGGATCAATAGTGTTAACCAGTCCCAATTTTATGGTTTTTCTTTTTTTAATATTTTCAAATCAAACAAAAAGGCCTAACGAATTTTTCGGTTCTCCTGATTATTAAGTCCGAAAACAGGGGGGAGAAGTCGAAAAAGCCGATGCACGATAAAATCAATGATGCATGCAAAGTAAGGAAGGCGTACCTGACTCCAGCACTCTACATGCAATATGATCCGCGCATAAATGTAAGGACAGAAAGGAAACTACCTATATGATGCAACGGGAAAGCCGAGTCCTAAACGAGCAAATTCTAGCGAAAAACCGTCTAACTCAGTCACTCGCCCTCGATCCAAAGAGTCTGGTCTAGACCCACCCCTCCTCTTCTCGACAAGTCGAGTTCAGGAGTAGCGCTTGACGGGGCAAGCTCGCGACGCGTAGGCTCTCAGGAAAGCGACTAAGTTATTTTTATTATTGATTTATTAGTAGGTCAAATTAACGTTCTATGGGAACAGATAATCAGTTAGGTGTGTGGATCCTACTAACTACGGCACAATCACCAGAAATTCCTAAGTCTAGGGGCTCGAGCAAAAACCGCGTAAACACCGGAAAAGGCAGAAAGAAAATAAAATAAAACCGTGAAAAACCGCAAAAAACCGCGCAAGTCCTATGGGTCCCCCGAGCACACCGGTGCTCGGCGAAACAGACCCGCTACGGCAAGTCCACAAAGGTCCAAGTCCAATGTCTGAGTCCCTGTATTATTACAACAATAACAATCAAATACCCTAATCTAACCTCACCCCACTCAACTCTCTCTCTCTCGCTCTCTCCTGCGGCTCCGTGCAGAAGGGAGCCGCCTCCGAGTCTCGCGGTTGCGTCGGCTTCTCGAAATCGGCCGCCTCGATCCTCGGGCCCTCGCAAGAAAAAGAGACAAGTGGTCAGTCCAAATTATTATCAGAAAATATCAGAAAAATATATCTACAAAAATCTATACAAAAAGCCGCGAAAATCAAAAGCCGCGGAAAAGCAAAAAAAATGACTACTAAGCCGTGCTCCCCGGCAACGGCGCCATTCTGATCAGCGGTCCAAACGACTAAGGTAAAAGTACAAAAATGGTCATTGCGACCTTCGTCGCTCAGATGCGCTAAATCAAGAAAAATGAACCACTCGGTACAAATAAAATCAATCAGAACGAAGAAGCGGTCCTGCTATGTGATTAACCTGGTATAGCACCCAGGGTCGAACTCAAGGAGCACGGATTGGCCGAGAGGCCTACGAAGTAGTAAAAAATAAAGGGAGAAAATATTTTTAGTGGTTTTTAATTATTTTTATATTTTTTTGTATTTTTAAGTTTATTAAGAAAATAAGAAAAGCAAGGAAGAGCACAATTCAACAAATTATTTCAAGTACCAAAAATCAACCAAAAATCAAAACAAAAATATTTTTATGTGTTTTATAATTTTTTATGTTTTTGGAGAATTTTTGATAATATTCTGATATTTATTCTATTTTCTAAAAATCAAACAGTAGCAAAAATAAGAGGTACTGTCCAGCCGAGCCAAGAAACCCTAGATAAAATATCTAAGGGCCTCAAAATGGCCTGGAGGTAATTTTCCCGTAAAGTAGGTACAACAAGGAAAATTTAGGTACCAATTTTATTGTTTTTGGATTTTTAATTTTTTTACTAGAATTTTTATGGATTTTTGAGTGTTTTTAAGTTTTTAGTGGTTTTCAGTGAGGAAAAATAGCCAAAATTGGCTAGAAAATCAGGCAAACTAAACTAAACAGTAGCATATTTTTAGGGAATTTTTGAAGGAGTTTTTATATTTTTTGTGATTTTTCAAACTAGACAGTGATAAAGTAAGAGGTTTTTGAATTTTTTAAAAATATCAAACAAAATCAAAAATTTCCTCAAAAATCTACAAAAATCCTACACTATGGCAGGAGCCATGTGTCAAAGTTTCGTTGGATTTGGAGGTGATTTGATATTTTATTCAAAAATAGAGATAGGGCACTGTGCACAGGGACCAAAGTGCAAATACCCAAAGTTCTGGGGGTCCAGGTGCACTTAACCCAGCAAATCACGCGCCAAGCGCGTGCCTGGGGCACTCAGGGACCTATATGTAAGGAAAATAAGTCCCGAGGACCTATTGGTAACACGTACCAAAAGTCCAAGGGGCTCAGTTGCAAATAACCCAAAATAAAACGCACATGTGTAAATCAATCACGCACAGGGGTATAAATGCAATTAACTGAAAACTTTCATTCATTTCATAACAACCAGAACTACAAGGGCATGGACTGCAAATACACCAAAATAACACGTGAGGAAGCATGTGGCTCACAACAGGCAGGGGTATAAATGCAATTAACTGAAAGCTCAGGGTCCTCTATGCAAATAAACCTAAAACTTAACAACGTATTTAAATATTTACAGGACTCAAATGAAATAAAACAAAGATAAGGGCCTAAGGGTAAATTACCCTTTATTAGGCGGGGCTCTGGATACGCTCCACGTGGCTGATCGGAAGGTTGGGACTGGTGGGCGCTCCAGATGACGTCTCCTCGAATCTGACGGTGTCGGCTGCTCCAGGGATGGACGGCCCAGATTAGAACTGTAGCGAGGGGTGAAGATCGACGGCGCTGGAGGATGCTGGAAGAACAAATCCCCGGCGAGCTTCGCCGGGCTCGTGTGAGCGCTGCGCTCCTCCTCGGAGCACTCTGAAGGTCGGAGAAGAATGTTGGAATGCTCCCGCGTCTGCTGCGAGGCTCCGATGATCGACCCGAGCTCGGAGGAGCTCAGGCACGGTCGGCGGAGCTGGGTCTCCCGGCCTGGATGACCAAGCCCTCAGATGGGCTCGGTAAGACCTGCAAAGGGGTCAGAAGACTCGCGGGTCGAGGGCAAACTGCCTCGACCCGGTTAGGCAATGTGGAGGTGGCTGGTGCGTCGGGGCGACGAGCTCCGGCGAAGGTGGAAGACGGTGGAGCCCGGTTCCCAGCTCCTGTGCGAGCTGGGTTGGGTGAGTGGGTGGAGAACGTGCAGCGGAGGAAGGCGGAAATGTGGGTCGGGTCCGATGGTCGAACGGTGGTCGGAACCGGGGTGAATCGAAGAAAGATGACGACGACGAAGATTGGGGGAAAACGGAAATTAGATGAAATAGCTAAGCTAAGGGACTACCTGGGTGAAGGATTAGACTGTGGCGGAGCTGGGGTAGCTCCCGGTCGTCGCCTCAAGGGATGTCTCTGCCCGAGGCTCGAAGCTCGCCCAGGTGGCAGAGCTGCGGCGGGTGTATCGCCGGATCAGTGGGTTCCTCCTCCTCGCCTCGCTGCAACAGGCAGAGACGCTCGCTGTCACTCGTGCGGTCACTCTGGAGCTCACAGGGAAGAAGGGGAATGGCCAAAGATGTCGCGGGAAGGCGGCTGAGCTCCGGCTTTATATGGCTAGGGGTCCGAGAAGAAGGGGGTTCGGGCAAGCTCAGGAGCGCGCGGATCCCGAGGGAGCGGCTCCGGCGAGGATGTCGGATGCAAGAAGAATGATTCGGACCCGGGGTTTGGCGGATTGGTGATCGGGTCGAGCGGAGAAAAATCCGAGAAGTTGGGTCCGAAGCTCGAATCCGCGCGAAGTGGTCCTGGGGGGGCCAATTGACCGAGCGGTCAACATCCCCAGGACCCAATGAGGATGGGCCACGTGGCCGGATTTTAAAGTTCAAATTTAAGGTAGCTAGGGCCCGATTTTGTAAAAACTCAAAACACAAACTATTTTTATTTTATTTTTTTCTATTTTTTGGTGATTTTTAATAATTTTTCTGAAATGAAAATAGGCTATATACATAGTATGTACCATATATAGGTATATACAATATAGGGTTTTGAAAAATTTTTTGATTTTTAATTATTATTTTTATACAATTTTATCCTCATTTTATATTTTATTTATTTACATTATAAAATAAGGAGTAAAAGGGTGTTTTTATTTTATTTTTATTATTTATATACATAGGTAAAATAAATAGATATGTACATCTAGATACATGGTATATGTACAATGTATTTTTGTATTTTTGATTTTTCTATTTTTATTTTGTTTTGATTTTAATTGTTCTGATTTTGTTTATTTACAATATATAATATAGTCTTTTTACAAAAATTATAAAAATTACTTTTATATATTTACAAAGCTGAATAAATATATAGGTGTGGATTATGTACATGATAAAAGGGAGTATTTTTGATCTTTTTGATTTTTAACTTTTTACTTTTGTTTGTATATTTACAAATATATACAAGTATTTACAAGTATATTTTTGGTGAGGAAAATATAGTTTTATTTATTTACACAAATATTTACACACGAGCTCCTATCTCCCTCTACTTTGGCTTTTATGCGGTCAGGCCCATGCTGAGCCCTCCCTTGAGTTAGGTTGCTCAATATTTATTCTAAATATTTCCCTCTTTTTCTTTTTAATCTTTATTCTTTTATTTTTGCACAAAAACATGCTAATTATAGGTTTTTACACAATGCATGCTTTTGGTAATTATTTATATTTACATATATCTACATGCATTTGCAAAGGTTTTTGTAGCTAAAATATAAGAATAAAGAGTGATGAATGGGTATTCATCACTTATCCTCGTCGAGATGGTGTGGATCACCATGATGTCACCGCGGAGGCTCTACAAGGAGGTGCAACTGGGGTTACGACCAAGCAAAGGGGATCAAAATGAGAAAGGAAGTCGGGGTTGGACTTTATAGAAGTGAGTGTGGGCCTAAAAGGTGGAGCTTGCGTGTGAGGAGGAAGGGATTAATGAGAGGTATGGGTTCGACAAGGGAGATGGATGAGTTGGCTATAGAGTGATGAGTATCTCAATGGAGATGGAAGCATGGAGGAAGACCAGAAAATAGGATAAGAAGGGGGATTCATGTGTTCTGACAAGAGGGGGTGGGGCACAAGGACAGTTGATCCGACTAGAAAAATCCTCGGGAAAACCTTTATTAATTAAATTTAAAATAGAAAATGCTTTACTTATTTTTTTGATTAAAACAAAAAAATGTTCGTAATTTTACGTAGTATTTTTTATTTATTTTTACAATTTAATTTTTTAGATATTAATATTTACATGTATATATATAGTTATATATACTAGTATTTTGTATATTTTATTTTACTTTGTATTACATATTTATTATTTTATAGACATAATTTATATATTTATAACTTATTATATACACTTTTGCATATTTTTATTATATTTTTCTTAGTTTTTTTATATACTTAAATAGTACCTTCACTAAATTTATAATTTAATTTTATGAACAATAAAGGTGAGTTTGGCGGATTTTGAGTTCAGTATGGAGAAGATACAAGTTTTCTTTATGGCTTTTTATTTGGTATCCCGGGGACACTTTGCATTATTTTATAATGAAATATTTTTTATTTGTTTTTGTATTTTTATGTACAATATTCATGTTGAGGTTTTATTTATTTGAGTTTAAAGGTTCACTCTGTGTCTTTGACACTTCATTCTTTTTCTTTTCTTTCCTTTATCTTTTATTTTGGTATTAAATATATTATTTTATTTAGTATTTGTATATCAATTATTGAGCGTTATTTTGAATAAATTAATTATATATACTTGCATTTAGCTAGGAATTTAAGGTCAAAATGAAAGAATACAAGTGATGCAATGAAGATTCATCAAGAGGCCTCCCATCTCAAGTCCAATCCATTGAGAGAGCACTTGCGGGCACGTGGATGAGATGTGTTCTTCTACAATCAAAGTCGACAATCTGAGCAAAGAATCTCCATATTTCATCTCACAAAATCCAATGTCTTCTACAAGAGTACGAGGCATCGATGAAGATGAAGATCCATGAGCAATCAATAGGGCAACACGATGGTGGTGTAACGACGATCACAGTCTCCATGAATCCTATGTGGACAACCACAATGATTGGGGAGGGAGAAAGGGTAGACGTGTGCCAAGAGAGAGAAAAGTAGAGAGTTGTTTCTTGCAACCATTGCATTGCTTAATTGACTAAAGAGATCTAGGGTTATCCTGTGTGTTTTATAATATAATGGATGGTGGAGATACACTCCTAATTAATAATCAATAGTTGAGATCAAATATTATGCACATGTTCTAAGTAAAATAGAATATACAATTAATAATCAATTATTAATTCCTGCTCTAAAATTTAATCTCAAAATAAATCTTTTCATGAATGAAGAGGAAAGAGAGAGGGAGCCTCATTCCAAAAATGAGGAAAGGAGATAACCTCCTTCCTCACTTGGAGTACACACCCACCATGTGTTGGAGAGAGATTTCTCTCTCCAATCTCCTTTTATATAATATTATTACATTAAATCTTTATTTATAGAATTATTTATCAACAAAATATCATTAAATAAATTGCAAATTATAACTGATAATTGCAAATAATACATTGATATTTATGAATCATATTCATCCATCCAAAGCTAAATGAAAACCATATTTACATTTAATTCTTCAATGTGAATCCAAGTCATATTAGTATTTAATTGCTCAATATGATGAACCACCTCATCAATCCTTCCCAATAGCTTTCTAGCAGGAGGAGGATCAACCACATCGATAATACTCCCATCATTTCTCAACTAATTATTCTTCCCATGATAAACCCCAACCAAAGCAACATTTCTCAAGCTTCCCAAGCGACAAAGATTCCTTCTTCACACCAAGAGTGCTTAAAATTCACTTCAACATATGTAAGACCCAACAGAAATGACAGTACAATGTTATTAACATGGCCAGCTAAGGTAAATCCACTCAAACATATGCATATGGGATGAAAATTAAGTCGTCCGATAGCATGAATCAAACAACATTCTCAACAAGATCGTGAGCCACCACGAGTACATCCTCGCAATCCTTGTTGTATTGGGTCATCACGTTCAGGTGCTCGGAAAATGTCTGATCGCAGAGCTGTGCTTTGTGGCGTACGTCTCCCATCTTCTCATCTGCTCCACCGTAGTCGTGCGCTTCCAACAGCTCCAACACCTGATCCAGGTATGACGTCACGTTTGAGTACACATCGGCACACGTCTTGAGTGCCTACGCATACGCACATGTCGAGATGCAAACGGTCAGATAGCTTGCACACAAATGTAAATAAATCAAATATTCAGAGATGAATGTGATAACTTAAAGGAAATTGCCATAATCTCACAAATGAGCATAGTTTCAAACTCTTAATTATTATGATAAAACAGGAACAAATTTTCAACTGTATATTAAGCATGAAAGATATTGATATATGTAATTATGCTTACTATGATTTTCAACTACAGATATTTGCAGATATCAAAATATAGGAAATTTGTTCCTCTTCCTTACCTGCATCGCGTTCGGTGGGGGGTTGTTATTGAGCAGCTCGAGGATCTCGTCGTGCGTGCTTGATGCCTTCTCAATAACATGCTCGAGGCCGCAGTGAGCGAGGCAAGGTTCGTCCGTGCAACTCACTGCTTTGGGATCTGCAGCGAGCATGCTTTGGCAGAGGCTGCTGAAGCTGCTGTGGAGGCAAGCTAAGTTGATAAGATCGACGTCGGCCATCAGTGGGCCGATGAGGAGGAAGAGGAGGAAGGAGTGCCTCAGGAACAAAGAAGGCAGTGAATGCGCCATGGCAAGTGTTCAATGGAAGCTCTTGCTCGTTGGATGTGAGGGGAAAACTGCTGTATTTCCACAGTACAGATCAAACTTGGAGGATCCAACAAGTTTTGATGGAGAAATGGGATGGCAATGATTTCGAATTTGTTGGCATCGGACGATTGATTGCGATGGATACAATTTCCTAAATCAGAAGGATTGCCGAAAGTGTTTTTTTAATATATATATATATATATATATATTAATTAAATTTTGAATTTGAGCGTGGCATTATCTTCCCATGTTATGTTTTAATCGCTGTAGGATCTCCCCGATACTCCTGGGTACGGTTAATTTCTATCTTTCGGCTTTTTTGGATTATAAAGAATCTTAATACAACAATTATGATCTTACTACAAGCTGAGTCGAATCACTCGTACCACCTCCAAGGAAACATTGCTGGATCATGGATTCCATGCGAGTTCCAGCCCACAAACAAGCCATAAATCCCTCCTGCGAAAATCTTGCACTCGAAATCCAAGAAAAATAATCAACGTATCTCCAAAATGGCATCAATCTCCCTATTCTTCTTCGTCCTCCTCAACCTCCTCGATCTCCTCGATCTGTCAGCGGCAAACAGGAACCTCATCGGTGTTGCGTGCGCGGAAACCCGGCACGTCGATCTATGCATCCGCATGCTGCTCGAGGATCCCCGCACGGAGAGCTGCGGAGACCTACCGTGCGTGACGCGCGCGGGGGTTGTGCACGCGGTCAAGATAGCATCGGACACCCGCATGCGAGCGCACATCTTCCTGCGCGAGGATCCCGTGCAGGAGCACGTGGTGCCGCTCCACCGTTGCGAGGAGGCGTACGTGAACGCGATGATGTACCTGGACCAGGCGATCGGGCGTCTGGACGTCGGGGACTGCGAGGGGGCAGAGGAGAGCTTGGGGAAGGTGTGGCGGCAGGCGCGGCTGTGCGAGGAGGCGTTCGCCGAGCATCCGAATCCGATGACGCCCTACAATGGCATGTTCGGAGACGTGCTGGACGTCGCCTTCGATCTCGTAGTTCTTATTGATTCTCGAGTGTACGCGTCCACTTCCTGATCCTGACATTTGTCGCGCGATTCTCTACGGACTTTCCGGACATCAGTGAGCCTTCTCCAGTCGTCCTTAGGATTTGAGTGGGATTTGTTGCTATATGGGAGGTCAGATATTCACTTGGGATTTCACTCTCTCTTCTCTAAGGGCCCGTTCGGTAGGAGAATAAGCAGGAATAAGGATGAAGAATAAGGGGAATAATGGTCTATTCTCCGTTCGGTTGGAGGATAAGAATAAGGAGAATATGGTGAAATAAAGGTAGGTAAGGTGGGATAAAGATACGAATAAGAGTGAAATAAGATGAAATAATGGGGAATAGTCGTACCACGGGAAAGCGTGTTGGAGGCTTATTCCCCTTATTTCATTCCTCCTTATACCCCAAACAAACAGGGCCTAAAGAAAATGGGAGTTACCAACAATCTTTCTCGACGTTATACCGAGATTTTTGACAAACCGTACAACTTGTGCAGGGGTGATCACGTATTGTACAACATCTGAAGTCTGTCATTGTTGACGTGGTTTTTTTATTGGCCGGTGGACCTCTCTTTAAATCCCCGTTAGTTCTACAAGTGTGACGGTCAAGAAAAATTCCAAGATATTGGTTTGGGTATGATTTGATAATAATTTGATTTAAATTCCTTTCCATCGTAATTGAATCAAATCTTGATATAAATTGAGCTCGTTTATACAAATGAACTGAACCTTGAAATTGTAGCTTCACTCAATTTCGGATTGTTAATGGTTCGATATAAATAAATGCATATATAATAGGGGTTGGGGAGTATGCATCCAGATGCATCTAATTTTACATGCACCGGAGTCTATATCTTCCACGTTTTTTTACTTTTTTGGAAAATATCACCATTTATGTGCATCCATATATCCCTCCTACATGTCATTCGAATTTCGTCAGAAACAGAGACTCATATGCCTTCCATCAAGAACATGCAATTTTAATGGTCTTAGAATTGTTGTAAACGACATGTTCTAGATTGAGGGCATAGGAGTCTATGTTTCTAACGAAATTCGAACGAGATAATGGAGGGATATATAGATGAATATACATAGTGATATTTCCAAAAAAAAAGTAAAAAACGTGGAAGATATAAACCCCGGTGCATTTAAAATTACATGCACCTAGGTGCATACTCCCCAACCCCTATATAGTATTATGATTTGAGAATTGGGAGCTCATACAAAGTCACAACCCTTATATTACGATTTATGTTTAATTTTCAGAAAAATAAGGGACCATTTAATTTTTCTCAATTTAAAGGATGGATATAATATGAATTTTGTTTCCAAAATTTGCCCAAAAATTAATCCCTAAGTTGAAAACCCTAACCTCCCTATCACCCACACAGGCCCTCCCTCTCTTCTCTATCTCCACACGACACTTGATGCCGATGCCCCTCCTCTCTTCCTCCTAGTTTCCTGTCGCACCCCTCCTCCTAGTGGCCCACCGCCCCTCCTTTCCTGCTCCCAGTAGCCCATCACATCCCTCTTCTCCTACCAGTTGCAGCTCATAACCCCCCACTCCTCCTGAGCGTTGCATCAGACCGTCGACCCTTCTTTCCTCCTCCTTGCAGAAGTCCGTCTGTCGATTCCCCTCTCTTCCTTCTAGCAGGCAACCACAACCCGCAACAAACATCTTTCGTGTCCATGAGGATGAACCCCTGGATACGATCAGGTATCATCTCCACTTTGATACCAGCTGATGGGACATGACTCGTATGTATAGACTTCGCTCAGATATATATTGCTAGGATACGAACTATTAGTATCGTCTCTGCTCGGATACCAGATTAACACTCAGATATGGATGCAAATGCAGATGCACAATCACACACAATCACGGAAGCACGTGAATAAAAGAACAACCATATATAATGGTGGTCAGTCATCTCTCACGACCACTAGAGAAGAAAGATCACTATAAATTAGAGTGAGTACAACTCTCTATTCCCTCACTCTCTCATCTCTTTCTCCTCTCTCTCCCTCTCTAGGGGTTACATTGTTCTTGTAGTGGTATGGAGGCAATACCTCCCACCCCCTATATATATTTCAGTTACAACCTTATAGTCGTATCTCCAGTAGGACTATAAATAGAACACAGCTCAACTACCACTACAATTAGTAGTCTCATTCTATTAGGATTTTTAATCCTAATATGACTCTAATCCTAACAGATATGTCATTTTCTTTTTTTATCGCTATATTATAATTAAATTGTGAAGTCAGAAATGTAAATTAGTAATTTTTCTTAATGATTTATTGATATCTCATTCAAAGGATAAGCTGTAGTATTGCATAAATGTGGATGTCCCATTTTAGTTCATGATTTGGGGGATTAGAATCTTAAAATACATACTTTCTTATGATCTCGTGGTGTGTGAAATACTACTTGTTAAGAATTATTAAATAATGAAACATACAGTTGATTTTTATTGTAGATATATCATACTCCCAATATACTCCCAACAATCCATTAGAAGTCAGTAATGTAAATTAGTAATTTTTCTTAATGATTTATGGATATCCCATTCAAAGGATAAGCTCTAGTACTGCATAAATGTGGATGTCCCATTTCAATTCATGATTTGGGAGGATTGGTATCTTAAAATACATACTTACATACTTTTTTATGATCATGTGGTGTGTGAAATACTACTTGGTAAGAATTATTAAAAAATATTGAAACATACACTTGATTTTTACTGTAGATACACCATACTCCCAACAATCCCTTGATCAAATAGTGTTAGCGAATGAAATAGATGACGGAAAAAAACTATCTTGTTGATGAAATTGAAGATGATGCGGTCAAAGTTAGTGATACTGATGATATTATAGGAGAAAATGGAAAAAAACATAAATGAACGACATCATTTGAGTGGTCTTTTTTTGAATATGTCAGTGTTGAACTTACGAATCAAGTGCTGATTAAAAAAAATACAAATGTTGTGATGAGGTTTTAGCTAAAACCAAGAGTGGGCAACGGGTCTCATGAAGAGATATTCGCTTAATGTGTGTTCAAATTACAAAAGTCGTGATATAAAAACAGAAGCAGACCACCATTTCTTTTAATTCAACAGAGAAGAGTGAGATTTTAGGTTACTATGTGAGTGCATAATATGATTCAAAGAAAGTTAGAGATACGCTTACAAGGATGATAGCGATGCATGGATATTCATTTAAGATGGTTGAGCATTCTGTGTTTCATATATTTGCAAAAGTTTTGAATCCTAGATTTGAAAAGATGTCTATAAACACCATTAAAAGTGAATGCCTCAAAGCTTATGAATCCGATAAAGAAAAATTGAAGATGGCTTTCAAGGAAGTTGATCGTTTTTCTCTTATACCTGATTGTTGGGCATCCAATCGAATTATTGGATATCTGCATTTGACGCACACTTTGTTGATCCCAAATGGAAATTGCAAAAGTGTGTTACTAATTTTTATGATTTATAATGACCTAACACATGTGTTGTAATTGGTGATGTCATTACTAGACATATTCAAGAGAGGGGAATTCAAGATAAAATCCAAATGCGTCTAACAACACTATTGTTGCAGAGCCTTTAAGGACTAATTTTGAGTAAAGAAACAAGCTTCATTTGAAAAGAAATATATTCCATTTCAGGTGCACCGCACACATCTTAAATCTCATGGTGCAAGATGGTATTAAGCACATTGAAAATGCAATCACTTCGTTAAGAGAAAGTGTTAGGTACTTGAAAAAAAATCTACTTCCCGCTTGTTCATTGCAAATTATCTTCTGAAATCTGTTATTTGCAAGGAATATTATATTTGTTGCTAACATCTAATACAACAATGATTACTTGTTGACTTTTTCATTCAAAGTACTAATTGTTGCAGTGGAAGATGATCCAAACACTCGATCAATTACAAGCAAGCAATCACGAGGAACATGCACGATTTACGTGGAAAAACCCTACCGGTGTAGTAGGGAAAAAACCACGGGCAAAGAGAGGTTCTACCATGAGAGGAAACAGGAGTACATATACAATAACCCTAGGAAGCGACGGCTATTCCAAAAGAAGACTCTTTGTAACGGAACGGAATGTGACAATCGGTGGAAGCATGCGATGATGATCGTACGATCGAACCGTTACCGATAAAACGAATGACATTCAATGAACAGAGATAATATTAATTCCATACCAATATCCGTTCAACTAAGAGTTCCTTTATTACAACCGTAACTGGGGTATTTTTGCATAACTACTTTAGGAATTTAAAAAAAAACATCTCAATAGTTCCTGCAGGCATATAGATATCCTTCAAAACTTCATAAGTTGAATCATACCATGTCAGAAATACTGAGGAGTCCGTAGCACGATCTTGATTGTGCAATCAATCCACTTCGTCATCTGAAATTGACAACATAATTTTTCATGAGCCTAATGCCCAGTATGCATCGGGATCCATGCATGGGTATTCTAATGATCTTTGATCTGTTATAATTCATGTTCTTGGATTTTCATGTATACCCAGTATTCTGTGCCTAGATATTTTCCATGTATGTCTAAGCTCAATCCCTATCATATATAATTTGGATTCTTTCATATGTGGATATGCATGTATAATAAGTAAATTTGCATAGGTAGGTATGATAGCCATATTTTCTACTTGTGGGTATATTTCATAAAGTACCTAGCATTTATTATACTTCTTAAATCATGTAAATCACTTTGTTAATAACCTTCATGACTTTGTTGGTTCAACTTTCTACCAATTCATATATAACATGTAATGGTTCATTCTCATATTAAATCATTTCTTGTATACAAAAGATGGTTTACCTTTATAAATCAATTTTACTTGTATAAATTTCATTTACGTATTTTGATATACGTTTTCAAACGCTGGCACTTGCGGTCCATGACAGTGTAGCTACAACTGTAGAGGACTTAGCTTTTGCCTCAATGGTTCCTTGCAACCATACGTCCCTTGCGACGTTGCCCCTTGGGCGATAACATGACAGTGTAGGTACAACTTAGAGAACTTTAGCTTTTGCCTCTGTGATTCCTTACAACCATACGTCCCTTGCAGCGTTGTCCCTTGCGGCATTGTCCTTTGGCTAACACGACCCCTTGCGGTCATCCATGTGACTTTTTATGAGTCTGTACCTTAATCCTATTCCTTGTATTTCATGTGTGTGATACAATTATATTACCAATCTATTACTGATATGCAAATTTAAGATAATAATTTTAGGGAGATAATCATATGATAAAATATGCATTCACATGCATCTAATTTAATAAAACTTGTCCATATTTCAAAAACTTTGTGAATCATGTTGTATAATGTAGGTTATTGGGACAATGTTGTAACTTAGAGTTCGTCGATCTCAGTATATTATTGCATCTCGTAGATCTTAGTAGACTATCGATCCGGAGTACATTTTGGTGCATGAAAAGAAATTATCAAATAGTCTGTGTATGGATGCATAATGGTCATACTAGTTATTGCACTATTATCTGTAAGTCTGATTTATAATTTACGTGTTGCATATATTTGCCAAAAATAAATAAGTCGTGGAATTGTATGACCATAATTATGCATTTATTTATCCATATATAAGGCTACAGTCACGAAAGCCAACACTTTGAATTCGTCTAAATAACTATAACTCTTCTTACTAAAGGTGCACATCTAATTTCGACATATAATTAAGCATCATCTAATTTCAGCATATAATTAAGCGTACGAAGCAAGTATATGACTTTGTATCTTATATAATAATAATACCTTGTATTCATGATGCTTGTGGACAGAAAATAAGATCGCCCATTTGGCATGATATTATCCTCTTACCGTTATTTCATTCTAACTTAGGTGTTATAATCAAGAGGCTTCGAATGGTATGTGTACCATGTAACAATTTAAAATATATCAATTAATATCTTATTAACAATATGCTATGTAAGATTTACATGATGGTCTTCCACTATCTAGAATATACGATAATTTCTCTATAATTGGTGAAAAACATGAAAGGTGTTCGTTTCCAAGCAAATTCTTGCAGAAAGTAGGTAATCAACATCTGATCAATAGTGATATTATATAGGTTACTAAGCATTCTACATGTTCCTATAGAAATCTTAAATTCAAGACTGGATCGGAATTCATATTATTGCAAAACTAACACGCACACAGACAGAAATATTGTTCAAAATTGGTTCCCAAGACATACTATCGTAGAGATCTGAGACACATAAACCTTATACTCTGTTGGTTTGGAATACATATTATCCCATTCATCACAAGCATTTAAGGGTCGCAATTCGATTATGACGTTTGTTGATATGTAGAATTGTACGTTGATACATTCATCTAGAGATCGCAATCAAGAATGATTATTGTTCATACTTAAAAACCTAAGCCGATACATACGAGATATCTATTTAACGTAATCAATATTTATATGAAAACCTAGACCGATACATACCTTAGGTCAAATGCACGTCTCTCTCTGTCGTGGTCGTTGCGCCTCCTTCCGATCATGGATCCACACTCCTCTCCTTCTCTGATTCAACGTCGCCTTCTCCTACGATGACGAAGGATGCCGGTAAGATCGCTTCTCTCTCTCTCTCTCTCTCTCTCTTCTCCTCTTCTTTCCTCTCTCTCAAAAATGCAAGATAAAAGTGCGCGTGAGGGGGAAAGAATCCTTAGGGCCCGTTCGGCATGCAGGTTACCTGCGGGTTAGGGGAGTTTACCCCTCTTAACCCACATCCCCCTCTCTCTCCCCGTGGGCCCCACTTTATTCCCTTTTTAAAAAATTAAATAAATCAATTTTACATCATCAATCTTATTAAAAATAATATATTATATTATCATATCATATAAAAATTATAAATTACTCCACTTCTACTCACTTTTCCAAACTTCAATACAGTCGCATTACAATAACTACTTACTTTTTCGAACTTCAATACAATCATATCATCCCAAACCCACTTCTAACCCACCTCCAGTTTAACCCTCTATACAAACACCAAAACACAAAAACGGGTTACTCTCTACCAGTTTAACGTGCTTTAACTCGTCAACCAAACGCACCCTTGGGATTTTTAAGCCTTCTCATTGGACAAATTAATGGCCATAGTACCCTCTTAAATTAGAATTAAATCAATTTAGTGAATGAGGAAATAAAAGGTAACCTTGCTGGAAATAATCCAGCCGTTACACCCTTTGATCACCCATGCCATATAGTAAATGAATTCTAATTGGATCCACAAGTTCGTACCGTTAATCATCAGTCAAGATTCATTTACGGAATATACTCAGATCGCAAATGAGTCGATACTTTTATGTATATTTTAACCCTTGTTAACTTTGCGAAGATCCCAAGGAAAAGTCATGGTAACCACTGTTATATGATCATAATATGTTTTTAAACGAAAGAAGAGGATAAAATCATTTTCATGTTTGTCAATCGTGGAATGATCATAATATGTTCCCACGTCAACAGCCGCTTGAAGCAAACACAGATTAAGGTATATTATTACTACGACATTTGAATTCAGCTTTGAGAAATATAATACAAAAATACTTTATTGAAGACATTCACCATTATTACTATAAATATATTATGTTCAATACCGCTATTACTTTGAAAAATATAAATAGGAAAATAATTATTAATTTCGAAAATATAAATAAAACCTAAAGGTGTTTATTTATACTACCAAAGAGAGTAGAACTCTCAGTGCCTATTCGGTCGGGGGTTGCGCTACTTTGGGGTTACCTTCCAAAACCCATATTTCTAATCCACCAGTGGGGCTTACTTTCTTTTCATCAAGGAAAATATATACTATATCATCATATCATTTAAAAATTATAAATTACTCAACTTCTAGTCACTATTGCCAACTTCAATACAGCCACATCACAACAACTATCCAATTTTTCAAATTTTAATACAATCATATCATAATAACTATTCACTTTTTTAAATTTCAATACAATTCCATCACAGAAACCCTCCCAATTCTAAACCCACAAATCAAATACCAAAATACAAAAATGAGTTACCCTCCTCAAGATATCCCATGAACCAAACGCACCCTCGGAGTTATAGGATTTCTATATAAGATGATGTGCAACACCTAATAATAATATTGTTGAGCCCATGTTTCTCTAATGCCTAGACAGAGCGGAAATCCGTGGAGCCCACAAAATGCCAGCGGTGGCCCACATTGTAGATAAGCGTTATCGTGCAACCGGGTTTTAAAAATCGGACCGATCGATCTGACCGGTAGAACCAGGAACCAGTCTATTTCCAATCGATCTGTCCGACTGAATGTTAATTATTCGAAATAAATTTAAAAAATAGTTAAATCGGGTTTGATCGGTTGGTTCACTACAGATTGAACCAGACTGATCAAACCTAGATGCACCCGGCTTGTAAGCGAAGATACATAGCCCTAAAATCCTTTTCCCACGCACGCCCCGCTCCTATTCCGCCACCTCATTTCCTCCTCCTCGTCTTTGTTGCAACCTGACCACCTTCCTTCCCCTCCTACCGCTCCCTTCACCATCCAATGACTCTCTCTTGTTGTTGACGCTTCTCTCGCCGCCACCTCCCGTGTCAAGGTTCTTTAATATTTTAAAATAGCCTCTGGTTTTTGGTTCATGCTTCAGGATATATGGATATAATATGTTTTTACGTTTTACTGGCCACCTTTCCATAGTAATATGGGTGTCCCTTGATAAAACTTGGTATGCATAATGCTACTTCAGTGATGGAAAATAATTACCAAGAGATGTGAGAATATGAATACATTGAATAGACCTAAGGTAGAAAAATAGCCTGAGTTTCCTATCAAGATCAATGAAACTAATCAAACTTCTCTTCTAATTCTTAATAACATTCCTTGTGACCTTTAGAATCTTCGATCATGCATGGTCCAAGTTTTATATATAAAAAAATAGTTTAGAGTGAATTTATTGAGAAGTTTCATCCACGGATTAGTTACATTTCCCAATGTTGGAATATTATTAGTTTCTTTTTTTAAGTGCACGTCCCATATTAATGCAATACCAATCCCTTATCAAAGCTATATTGTCATGCTTTTTCGTCATTTCTTCCAGAATATCTTTCGGCAGCAGTCTATATTCCACTGCGAAATTAGTTCGAACTAGTCAACACTCATTGGTCATTTCATTTTTGATCTTTTGGTGATTTATGTACGAGAAGATCAATCCTATGAGATGGGATTTTGGTGAGATGGTGAGGTGGAAGATTCTGAACCACTAGTTTTAATCAGGAGAGAGAACACAAAAACTAGTGGTTCAAAATCTCCCATCTCACCATCTCACCAAAATCTCATCTCATAGGATCACTCCTCTTATGTACGATATTCATCTTTTAAGTGGCATCACTAGCAAATTTTATCAGTATTTTCTTCATGCAAGAGTCCAGATATCCTGCCGAAATTCTCTGATTATAGAGCAAATGAACTATCATAGACTTGTTATTTGGCGAAAATTTGACTCCTATTTTTTTTCTCTGTTTTTTTTTAAATTTGAAAGTATGGAATATTGAGATCTTCTCAACATTCAGGTAAATGCCAACCCTTTCTAACCCCTGTTCAAGATGAGTTCAAGAACAGTTTACATTACATGAAAAGTGAATAAAACCAATCGAATCATCTCAATTTATATATTTTTATGTATGTTGATATTTGGTATTTGTTATTTCAATTATTTAAAATATGTGTTTAGATGCGTGAATATAGTTGCACATATTGTTTACAATTAATTAAAAGATTTTAAATAATTTTATTTATAGACACACCTACATACTACATACATCTTGCATACATACACAAACACATGCGTATGTAAGTATGTATATTATATGTTATCTATGATTTTCACAGTCCACAAAATTGGTTTGACCATTAAAAATAGGTCGATCCGATTTTTCTGTTTCGATATGAATGTTGATGTGATGCTGATGTCATGACCACTTCGATCGGTTTGAACCAACGGTTGGATCTAGTTAGACCAAATCGTTAACTAACTGGTTCAATTTTCGGTCTGATTTTTAAAATCTTGTGTGACCCCCCCCCCCCCCCCCCCCCGGACTAATGCATCATATGTCTATTATCATCATCGTTCTCATTTGCGCCCAAACGAGGGACATTTACCGAAAGGGAGACATGGGCAAAGAAATTACTGAAATGGGGACGACGCAAAAATATTTCCCAAAATAGGGATATATCGGCAAACAGTTTGCTCTGGTGTGACGAACCGTTTGCCGCGCTACATGGACGAACGAGAGGAATGTTGGGATTCCAGATTTTCGTCACGGGCGCAGATTACGGCAAACTATTTACCGCATGTGGAATATGAAACGACAAATTATTTGCCAATATATGAAAATCATTTGCAAACTATCCTTATTTTGAGGATTTTTTTGGTGAGGGGTCCCATTTTTGGGGATTATACTGCCAAATGACAAGTAGTTGGGGGTTGTTCCGGATAAGCCTTCGCCTCTTGTGGTTCTTAATCCGGATAACCGCTTCCATGTCATTTCTGGACCCAAATCGTACGTTCTACGCTTCGAGAGCGGGCCGGATCCTCTGCTGTGCTTGACCACGTTAAGGCGATGCATATCTAAGCAGCAGTTCTAATTTTACGGATAAGGAGTATGTTTTCTTCTCCATGTGTATATCAAATTTTATTTTAATTCGATAAGTTTATCTATTTATTTTAATCAACCAAAATCAATTGGACTTCAAATCAATTTGAAAATAGTCGATCTTGATTAATTAAGATGGATGCGTTCGTTTTATCGGATTAAAATGGATTTTGATTTACATGTAGGTTAGGATACATACTTTCAATCCGTACGGCTACTGTTAATTTTTTACTTAGAACCCAATGAGTGATCTGGTGGTTGAGCAGTGTGCCTCTACGTTAAAGGATCCGAGTTCGAAACCCAGTGGGGACGTTCCGGACTCCCGAAATTACCGGGTCTACTGTTAAAAAAAATTTACTTGGGTTTTCCAGAAAAATAGAGAGCATAACTTCCACTACTCTGGTGGATCCAATACGGAAATTTCACTGGTTGCAATTTTAAGTATTATTAACCAATAAAAATGGTCGAATAATGGAAAAAATGAAACCTTAAATTGCGAAATGTATTTATTTATTTAATAAGAATCATATCAACAATGATGAATGCAAACATAAAATATTGTTATACATTGTTATAAATAAATCTATTAATATATTTATGTATTAAAATAGATATACAAATATGAAGTGAATATTAGTGAATGTTAAAGTACTCCATCCACTTGAAAACGAATAAGAATACAAATTTCTCTCTCTCTCTCCCATATATATATATATATATATATATATATATATATATATGGAAACTTGAATTGAGATGGCACATTTCCATATATATGGTGCGACACCTTATTCTAGCCTTTCGATTACGATCTATGGTACTCAGTGAAAACAACCATTAGGATTGAAAACCACTTATCGGAATGGTCTCAATTTGCTAATTTAGTAAAAAATATTTCATATCTATTATCAATCCTGATTTTCACGCTAATACATATTACGCACAATTAGTTACGAAAACAAACAACCCAATCTATTCCCTCCATCGAAGTCTATCGGCTCCTCGATCCCCGCCTCCGCACCGTCGTCAACGAATCTTGCAATTTCCCCACACACATGTTGGTGACCTCATCATCAAGGGAAAGACTTTCCGAGAGATCATCTATTCACACAGGTTGAGGCCTCGCTCATTTGATGCTCCCAGAAACGTCACTAATGATGCCTCCACGGGATAGTGCCTAATACTCCCACCTACTGCGCCTGCGAAAACATGGGAGGGTTCAACCTTCTATCTTTCTAATTAGATACGATTCATTCCAAAATACTATTATATTCTACATGTCATGGATCCAAAATATGCTAATGTGATTTAGATCGGGATGCTTGGATAAATACAATGAGAAGAGTTCTCCGATAAGTGATTTTTTCAAAATAAGAAGTATGGTGTTTCGTTCAAATTAGCTCTTAATTTAGACATCCATGCAACTTCAATATGAAAATTTATAACCTTGATTTAAAGAAGGACAACTACCTTTAATAAGAGGAAGAAGAGTAGAGATCGAGACAACTAGAGCTTGGGGATGACATCATTATTGGAGTTGAATGTATGCATTTTTTTCAAATCTATAATTAAATATCATAATCAAGTATTGCAAATCAAAGATTCTCTAATATCAGTAGTTAGAATTTAAATGTTGATTTGATTTCACCACTTTTTGTATCTTGATTGTTATTTAAATTGCAGTCTTCCATCTTTCATTCTAATTGAAAAATATCAAATGAAATAAATGTTAGAACATATATTCATCATTTAATTTATCTTAATCAGAAATTACATTAATTCTTTGTAAAATATTACTGATTTTGTAAAATACATTAATTTTTTTCGTAAAATATCAAAACGAAATGTATGTTATTTAAATTGTACACTTTTTTGTAAAATGTATACTGATTTTGTAAAATACGTTAATTCGTTGTAATATAGAATCATACATTGTAAAATTGAGGAACTTGAAAAGTTAAAATATCGATTATTTGTTGAGAAACTATCTCTTCTTTCGTTTTAATACAACAAAATTTTCATAGAAATATAATTTATCATAAAGAAATGTAAAATATATTATTATTATGTAAAATAACAAAGACTTACGCATAATAGAAGTCATTAGTTAACATATTTAATCTATCATTTCATAAATTTTCTTTAAAATAAATAATGAGTTTGTAAAATAAGTTTTTTCTTTGTAATATAGAAGTATACATTGTAAAATTTCAGAACTTCAAAATTTTGAAACTTGGTTAGTAACTAGATTTCCAATGAAACTTGTTTAGAAACTAGAATCTATGTAAAAAAAATATAATATTATCGTAAACTAATCAAGCATATCCATTACATTTTAAGCTATTTGTAAATCAAGTCCTATTATTTAACAAAAATCACATCATTTTAAGAAGATTTTCCCCTTGTACATCTATTAATTAGCACATAATCAAAGCATCCTATATTTTTGAAAACACATCTATCCAAAAAATACAAATTCTCGTCGGAGTGGATGGTTATGTTTTTTAAATTTATAATACCGAATTATAAAATATCTCAATAGTTTGTAAATTGATAACAGCTATTTCAAAAACCGAACCTTTATTCCATCAGTTATTTCTGAAAAATTCCATACATCTCTCAGCATATACCTAAATATAGAATGATCAATGACGTGTATTTTATAAATTAATATTTATTTAATCCACTCCAATATTAGGAATGTTAGTTGGCATGAAAACCACCTAGTGGTTTCAATCTCAATCGTACATTCATCATCTAATGGCCTAAGATAACAACTTTTCATAATCAAGGAAAGGAGCCACCTCAATTCAACTGCTCCATATATATATATGAGGTAAATGGGGCTGCCCCCAGGGATTAGCCAACTTGGCTACTCCCACCCCTATTTTCCCTCATTTTTTTATTTTTTTGGAAAATAAAAATTTGTATATTCATCATTATATCCCTCTCACATTCTATTAAAATTTCGCCAGAAACAGAGACTCCTACGGCCTCCATCCAAACATGGTCGATTTAAAAAATCCTGCGACCGTTAAAAAAATGATGTCTGGATGGAGGGCTTAGGAGTCTCTGTTTCTAACGAAATTTTAATAGAATGTGAGAGGGATATAATGATGAATATAAAAATTTTTATTTTCCAAAAAAATAAAAAATGAGGGAAAAATAGAGGTGGGAGTAGCCAAGTTGGCTACTCCCTGGGGGCAGCCCCATTTTACCCTATATATATATAGGATTTTTATCCAATGTGCACAGGGCTCATTAGAGTTTCGGTGCGCACCATTTGTTGGCCACACACGTGTATTACCAATGTAGTGGTTCCTATTTCGAAGGATGTTGTTTTTGGAAGGAGATTAATATGCAAAGCGATTTAACAATAAGTGGTATTCCAATTATATCGCGTATTAAAACATAGGAAGATCGTTTTGGAAAGAAAACATTCGATTATTTCTTGCTGAAAATCGAGATCCAAATGCTCATGTCAGTAATACATATATAATACTCAAGTAAAATGATTGTTGCGAGATCAGTAATATCTAAAACAACGGTCAGTAATTTACATTAATTACATGATGCAAAATTCAGTAATATATACACAATGGACAAGTAAGTGCTTGTTGTGATGTCAGTATTATCCAAACAACGGTCAGTAATACATTCATTTTATTACATGGTGCAGATTTCAGTAATATATACACAATAGACAAGTAAGTGCTTGTTGTGAAGTCAGTAAAACCATAACAAATGGTCAGTAATTTTCATACGTTTTGTTACTTTGACAGAATTCAGTAATTTAGAGATGATACTCAAGTAATATATATACAGTTATCAAGTAAATTATTGTTTGTGTTCAGTAATCTATATGTCCATGTCTTATATCACATGTTCAGTAATGTGTACGATTCTCAAGTAATAGCTACTATGAGATCTGTAATAACAAAGTAATGGTCAGTAAGTCATGTTGCATTGCTCAAGTAAGAAAGTAACTATTTGTTAATGCAATGCACATTACATCACAGTATTACTACATGGAGTATTACTAACCATTTGTTATGTTATTACTGATCTCACAACACACATTTACTTGACCATTTTATACATATTATTAAATTCTGTACAATGTAACTATTTGGATGTAAATTACTGACCATTGTCTTGATATTACTGATCTCATAATAAACATTTACTTGACCGAATTATATTTATTACTATCATAGCGTTTGGATCCGCGTGGAATCATTTATTAAAATTGTTTCTTTCCAAAACCATCTTCCAATTTTTAAGGACGTTGTATAATAGGAAATATAAGATTTTTAATACGTCGTAGCCTATAATTAGAAATATAGTTATTGTTAATACACGTGTATGGTCCAGAATGAGTGCTCATTGAAACGCTAATGAGCCCTGTGCGCATTGGATAAGCC
>JAZKJV010003700.1:482500-497500 GCA_037367405.1 Ottelia alismoides | reverse complement strand
AGGGGAAGCCGCAGGTGCCTTATGATGGCGCGAAGGAGGTGAAAGATGGCTCGGACGATGAACTCCGGCGAGCGGCGGAGAGGGGAGTTCTGATCACTCGATCTGGGCGAGATCGAGGTGAATGGAGGGTGGAGCGGAGCGACAAAGCGACGGGGGAGAAGATGAAGGTGGTCGGAGCGGCTGTGAAGGAGGTAGGTTGCCGGAAAATGGAGGCGGAGCTATGCTCCGCCGTGGACTTTGATCGAGGATTCACGGCGATTGGGAGATCAAAGCTAAAAACTGCTATAGGTCTACACTAATCTACGCTACAGCTGCAAGAAAACGAAGAGGAAGGGGAGGGAAACTCACCAGAGACGTCGGGCGATGAAGCACGGCGGAACTCCGGCGAGGGTTGGATCGACTTCGATTCGACGCCAGATGACGCAAACCCCGGCTCAAATAGACTCCTGCTGTCACCAGGAGCACAATGGGCTAGGGATTTTTGGGTGGATTTGGCGGAAGAAGGATCAAAATCAAATTGAAGTCGGGGGGTCCTATTTGAAGGGATGACGGCGAGGCGAGGAAGACGAGGTCTCTGCGCCTCGGTCAGTGATCCACAACCCAAGGAATCACTTGGGCGTGAATCACCATTGACCGAGGAAAAGATTCCAAGAAGGAACCAACACCAAATGGTGATCGAGGTACCCTCGAAAAAGGAGCGAACACAGGGTCAAACCCGACTCTGACAAGGGACAGACCTCGGTCAGGGAGTTGACCGAGGTCAACCAATGGAGCGTTCTGGTTGGTCCACGTGGACCAACCAGAAAATTCCTTGGCTAAAAACCCTTATAAAATTAAAAATAGCAGACGAATTAATTAAATTTTGAGTGTAAAATAAAAAATGTTTGTAATTTTATGAAGTATTTTATGGTGATTTTTGTTTATTTTTATGAGCTATGTTTTTACAAGTTTGTACTTATACCCTTATAGGTATCTATATCTATGTATTTAAGTATTCTATTTTTATTTAGGTATTTTTAATTTATTTTATTTTGGTTTTTATTTTCCAAAATTATAAAATACTTTTATATACACAAACATATTTTTATTTTAATTTTCTGATATATTTAATACACTTAATAAAATGAAAGTGTTATTTGTGTAGGTATAGCTACATGTATTATACCTATGTATTATAATATATACACGTATTTTTATTTGTATTTTATTGATGTTTTTATTATGATTTTAATGCACATAATTATCATAAGTATTATTTACAGCATTATAAAAATATAAAATTATAAAAATAATAAATAAATAATACATTGAATATTTTAATATGTACAAGGTACTATGAGGGTCCAAAATTCAACTTTCAAACCGTAGCTCCGCCAAATGCGAGACCACCGCCATTAATTAGATTATTTTCTTCTATATACAATTAAAGGTGAGTACACTGCATTTGGAGTTTTTATTCGTGAGATACGGGTCTGGGAAGTTGGCATTCTGGTTTTTTTATTTAGACCATAACTTTTTATCTGCACATTATTTTTCTATGAAATCAATTTTGTATTTTTCTTTATTAATTTATCTACAACTTTCATGTACAAAGTTTCTTTCTTTGATGAATAAAAAGTGGAACCAAAAATAGGTCCCAAAATGAATAAAGAATGAATAAAAACTATAGGTATTTTATCTGTATTTTTGGCCCTTATCTCCCCCTACTTTATTCCTTGTCGACCTATTCATCAAGATGCCTAGGTCTCGGGGTTTCGGGTCATAAAATATTTACAATATTTTATTCTTTTTCTTTTCTTTTCTTTATTCTATAATTTTGGCTTTAAAAACCGCATTTTATACAATATTTACATACATATACATGAATACTAAAATGCATGAATTAGCTCTATTTACACGCATTTACTAGGGTTTTTAAGGCCAAAATGATAGAATAAAGATGATGAAACGTGGCTTCATCATCCCCATATACTTTACCTTTGCTAGTCCCTAGCAAACACTTATGCAATAAGTGCAAAAAGAAGAAGAAAGAAAAGAAAAAGAAGAAAATTAGATTAAGTTTAATTATCGAACTTGTCTTCGCAAAATCAAAGTTTGGAGCTTAAGTCGGGCCTTTGAAATTTTAGTGCGGTCGGAACCTTAATGAGAACCAAATTTGAAATCCAACAGTCCTTGAGAATCCCAAAACTTTGTCCAAATCTCCTCAATAGCCAGGTCAGAAATACTTCAACTCATACGCAAACTCTTACGACTATGAGTCTGACTCGTACAGTGTAAGTGATATGTAGCTCCCCACCTCAGAAGTAACAAAGAAACAACCTCCCCGACCTGGTAACTCTAATGCCTCGGTCTAGCAACTCTTTCCTCGAGAAGCGGGGTATTCCCTTCTAAGTTCAAGTGCAACCGGCTCAAGAAGAGGGGGAAGAAGTATAGACTTTTGGGAGCTCAACCAGGGTAGCTAAGTCTCCCGCTGCAAGCTTCATGAGATGTGACATGGATACCATAAGCTTTTGCTTTATTGGACTATATACACTACGGTGGGGTTATTAAATTTTCAATCCGACCCACCACTTTTTTGGAGTTCCTTTTTTTTTTCTTTTTTTTTTCTAAGTGCATCTGTACAACATATCTACATGGTGCAGCATATATACAAGAAATTTTCCTCTTGAGCCAGTGGACTATCCCTCTTTTGAAGCTTTATTGCAACCCACGGCTTCTGTCTTTAGCCTTCATCACCACTAGACCAAGTTGAGGTGCACTTCCTTCACTATAAGAAGAAGAGAGGTTCCGCCTAGAAGTACTACCCTCATATGCTACCCCAAGCCAAAGGAAACTGCCTCCTCACCACCTCATCCGTGGAGAGCTATGTGAAAGGTGCAGGTGTCCAAGTTAGGTCATTATCGACAAGAGTCGTGCGTGTGTTCTGAAATACTCTACTTAGGCAGTCAAGAATCCATTGAACCAAGTCCCGTGATCCTCAAAGAATTAAGTCAACTAGACCTGAAGTACCTCAAACCCAGTTCCTATAAGGTTCCTGTTATTAGGTATATTTTAAGGTCCAATCAAGCTCCAATCTCTGGATTTTACTTAGACTTGTTCAATTATCAAACTCAATCCGAAAAATGCTCATGTTATGCAATGTAACGCAGAAAATATTTTTGTGATGCAATTTTCAAAGATTTTGAACTTTTTATGGATTTTTGAAAAGATGATGCATGCGTATGCAGATGCATTTTTTTGTATTTTTCACAAAGATTTTTCAAATGTTTTTGGATTTTTGAAAACAAAAGATTTTGGCTGCAACTAGGTTAAAGTATGTACACGGGAGTGCTCCTTATATATACAAGAAGTGGATTTCAAGAGTTTACAAGGGTAAGTGGTCAGTTTTATACACACACACACACACATATATATATAGTGGATTTTTAGTGTGATGTATGTATTCCTCAAACTTATTTGACACAAGCTTTTCACACAATTTTTGAAAACTATAGTCCAAAATAATTTTCACAAACATTTTACAAACATGTACACACATTTGAAAATCATTTTGCAAAGGCTTTCAAAACAGTATATATAGGTTTTTTCAAATATTTTTGCAACCATTTTTCAAACCATTTGCAAAGCATTTTTCAAACATTTTATTTCACACAAAGAAAAGAAAATTTACAAACCACACTTTTTACACAGGTTGAAAACATGTAACAAAATATTTTCAAAATAGTTTTCAATAGATGTTCACAAAGATTTTCAGACTATTTTTCAAACATTTTGCAAAAAACATTTTCACCTGATTTATTAATCAGTATATACAAAAAGACTTTGAGGAATAACCACATCATCTTTTTTTTATTAAAGAATTTGTAATGAATTTTAATGAATTATTAGCCATATTTTTAAGAAAATACGAAAGTACGAGTTATGGCTAAAGTATATACACAGTATATACGACCCCCCTATACTTAGCTTGAGCTATGTCCTCATAGATCGGAGAGAAAAGAGAAGACATAACTCGTACTGAGTATAGGAAAATCTAAAGAATAAATAAATAAAGGAATGGATGAATGAATCAATGAATGAGAAGTTGACCGTCCCCCCTATACTTAGGATCAAATAATCCTAAGTATAGCAGACTGTACACAAAGCAGGGAGGGTCAAGGGTGGGAATGAACAGATCGTACTCAGATTGTCTCCCCCTATACTTAGGGTAAGATATCCCTAAGTATAGACAAGAAGAGGAGACAATGGAGAGGATCGAGAGGAATAGAAAAATTCGGGGTGCACACCCCCCTATACTTAGGACAAAGTACGTCCTAAGTATAGAAGACTGCCGACAAAGGGCGGCACCTTTTTGATAGATACAGAAGATATAAAGAGAAAAGAAGAAAAGAAGAAAAGAAGAAAGAGATGAGATCGGGTATGAACAACTCGGGATGCACATCCCCCCTACACTTAGGATAAAGTACATCCTAAGTGGAGCATTGATGAAAGGGCTGGCATCAATTTGGTAGAATAAGATAAAAGAGCTTGAAAAGAAGAAAAGAAGAAAAGACGGAAAGGAAAAATCATTCAAAAATTTTTTGATGTGCTTTGCCTTCCTCTACCTCCTTCGAGATGTTCAGCTCATCCTCATAGATTACTTGAATTGAGTCAACGACGGCCATGAATGTGTCATGTTCGAGGTATGGCTTCAGAAGCTGCCCATTGACTACAAAAGGCTGTGCGTCAGCTGACAGATTGGATATCAATACACTTCCGTTGTCACGCACCTGCCTAACTACAAACGGCCCCGTCCATTTGCTCTTCAATTTGCCCGGAAAGATCTTTAATTTCGCATCGAACAACCATACCTTCTGACCTGGATCAAAGGACTTGTGGCGGATGTGTTTGTCATGCCATGTTTTGACCTTTTCCTTGTACATCAGGCTGTTGTCATATGCATAATCTCTGAATTCCAGTAATCTGTTCAGATCCAATTTCCTGTTCTGTCCTGCTTGCTTGGAGTCCAAATTACAGATGTTAATAGCCCATAAAGATTTATGAATAAGTTCCATGGGCAAGTGGCATGGCTTGCCATACACCAGGCGGTAGGGAGACATTCCCAAGGGTGACTTGTACGTTGTTCTGTAAGCCCAAAGAACGGAATCAAGCAGCTGAGACCAGTTCTTGCGATCCGGACGCACAAGTTTCTGTAGAATTGTCTTGATCTCCCTGTTGGAACATTCAGCTAAGCCATTGGACTGCGGGTGGTAGGGTGAAGCAACACGATGCTCGATGCAGAATTCTTGGGTCAGCTTCTTCACCTCTCTGTTTATGAAATGACTGCCCCCGTCAGATATGAGGATCTTGGGAATCCCGAACCGTGCTATGATGTGATCTCGTAAGAATCGACAGACAGTCCGACTGTCGGCGGCTCGGGCGGGGATAGCCTCCACCCATCGACTGACATAATCGACAACAAGCAGAATATACTCATAACCCTGACTGTTAGGAAACAGACCCATAAAGTCGATGCCCCATGCGTCAAAGACATCTGAGATCTGAATGTACTTCAGAGGCATCGTATCTCTCATTCCTATGGTTCCACCCATCTTCTGACAGTCAGTGCAACCTTTGACGTATTCATCTGCATCTTTGAACAATGAAGGCCACCAAAGGCCACTTTGAAGAACTTTTGCTGCCGTCCGTTTTCCTGAATGATGTCCTCCAGAATCTTGATCATGACATAAAGCGAGGACACTTGGAACTTCCTCCTGAGGAATACACCTCCTCCAGATGCAATCTGCTCCCTCACGAAACAGATACGGGTCTTCCCACTGGTAGAAATGGATTTTAGACAAAAATCTGTCTATTTTCAACTTAGGCCAGTCCTGCGGGATTTTCTTGGCAACTAGATAATTCACAATGTCCGCATACCAAGGAAGTGAGGCTACAGACAGAATCGATTCATCTGGAAAGGTCTCTGTGATAGGCTGCAGGTTCAGCTCAGGAGACTCTGATTCAGGAAGTCTGGACAGATGATCGGCCACTACATTCTTGACTCCAGGTTTATCTCTGATTTCCAAATCAAACTCCTGGAGGAGAAGGATCCACCGAATAAGACGTGGTTTGGCGTCCTTCTTCTGCTGTAAATACCGAATGGCCGAATGATCAGTGTAAATGATAACTTTGGACCCAAGAAGGTAAGATCTGAACTTTTCCAAAGCAAAGACTACCGCTAGCAGCTCCTTTTCAGTAACAGTATAGTTTCGCTGAGCTTCATCGAGCGTTCGGCTAGCGTAGTGAATTGCAAACGGTACATTGTCTTTTCTCTGTCCCAGTACAGCTCCGATGGCATAATCCGACGCATCGGTCATAATCTCGAAAGGCTGAGTCCAAATCGGTGGCTGCAGGACAGGGGCCTGTGTGATGAGCTCTTTCAACTGATTAAAGGCAAGGAGTACACGGTCGTCTACAATGAACTCATTGTCCTTGCCGAGCAACTCAGTCAGCGGTCTGGCCAATTTGCTGAAATCTTTAATAAATCGTCGGTAAAAACCGACATGGCCCAAGAATGACCGGACTTGCTTGATATTTGTGGGTGGCTCCAGCTTAGAAATTACATCCACCTTGGCTGGGTCAACTTCCATGCCACGTTTAGAAACAACGTGACCCAGCACGATTCCTTCGGTCACCATGAAATTGCTCTTCTCCCAGGAGAGCACAAGATTCACTTCGCAGCACCTCCGTAAGACTCGGTCTAGATAGTCCAGACATTGATTAAAGGAATCCCCATAGACCGAAAAATCGTCCATAAAGACCTCGAGAAAGCTGCCCACCATATCAGCAAAAACTGCAAGCATACACCTCTGAAATGTGGCTGGGGCGTTGCAAAGCCCGAACGGCATCCGTCTGAAGGCATATGTACCAAAAGGACAGGTGAACGTGGTTTTCTCTTGATCTTCAGGAGCAATAGCAACTTGATTATACCCAGAGTAGCCGTCCAAGAAACAGTAATATTCCTTCGCGGCCAATCTCTCCAAGATTTGGTCGATGAAGGGCAGCGGAAAATGATCCTTCTTGGTGGCAAGATTGAGTCTTCTGTAATCTACGCACGCTCGCCAAGAAGTTGGTACTCTGGTGGCGATCTCCTCTCCCTTGTCATTTTTCACAATGGTGATCCCTGATTTCTTGGGCACAACATGCAGAGGGCTCACCCATTTGCTGTCGGAGATGGGATAAATGAATCCCGCGTCGCACCACTTCTGGATTTCTTTCATAACCACCTCTCGCAGGTTCGGGTTTAATCTTCTTTGCAGTTCGCGAGAGGGTCTGCAGTTGTCTTCCAGAAAGATGCGGTGCGAGCAGAGTGACGGATTGATCCCACGGAGATCAGATGTTCGCCAGCCTATCGCCTTGCGGTTGCGTTCAAGAACCTCCATCAGACGAGATTCTTGATCCTCGGTCAGATGTGCATTAATGATGACCGGGTACATGTTCGGTTCTCCCGCAAGGAAGGCATACTTCATATTGGAGGGCAAGGGTTTTAGCTCTGGCGGGGTCTGAGCTGCTTCGGTGGTGACCTCAGCTATCAGTGCAGGTGGTGATTCGTTCAACGGTTCAGTGTCCACCATAGTCTGCTTTGTTTCTTCTCTCAGATCCTGACAGAATTCTGCAATGATGTCATCTTCATCAGAAAATGTTTCAAAACTTGATTCTTGGTTCTGAAGGCACATCACTCCCACGGTAGTGTCTTGTAGCGCATCAGCGAGTTCCTCATCTTGATCGATACAAGGAAATTCGATTGCGGTCTCCACTTCCTCCTCGGGACGGAGGAGTTCATGGATCTCATTATCATCCAGGAATAGGTTGGTATCTTGAATTTCTGCTAGAAAATCGCAGTCTTCATCGTGCTTGATCACCTTTGCACACGACACAGATGTTGGTTCAGCTGGCGTGCCCTCAGACAGGGTCTCTACTTGGATAATTTCATTGCCAGCGCCAAAAGTGATTTCTCCCGTCCCATAATTCACCACTGCATTTGATGTCCGCAGAAATGGCCTTCCGAGTATGATCGGTGTAAGGAGCAACGGAGCTGGGACGTCCATATCTAAGACCACAAAATCGGCCGGGAATGACTTTCCCTGAACCGTGACGATCACGTCCTCCAACAGACCTCTAGGCCGCTTGAATGATTTGTCCGCAAACTGCAGAATCATCTTTGTAGGCTTGAGCGGTCCTAATTTGAACTCCGTGAGCAGTGAGGCTGGCATCAGATTGACAGATGACCCACTGTCGAGAAGTGTTCGCTCGAATTCTTGCTCGAACATCTGACAACGTACAAGAGGTGCTCCCATATCTGGCTTTTTATCCGGGAGGTTGCTGATGGCGTTAACGGTGGCCATAGTGAGGATGTGTTTTTCAGACTTGCCACCTTTGCTTCTGGAATTATGGGGAGTTGGCCTGCGCTTGGTTGTACATGCCTCTTTAAGACCTTTCTTCACTGCTGGCATGTACTCAAGAGCTTTCATTAATGGCATATTTAACACCAAATTCTGAATGATTTCTATGATAGCAGGATCAGACAAAGCACTTTTCAAATTTTTCATTTTTTTGTGTTTTTTCATTGCTTCAGGAAAAGGAATATTTACAAACTCTTCTCCAATTTCATTCAAAATAGTGGCCGTGTTGTTGTTTACAGGTAGATGACAAAAAGGAATGGATTCATCTACAATTTGTGGACCAAAAATGACAGGCTCGGCTTCGAGTGCTGGCGTTGGACTCGCTGCAGTTGCGGTGCTCCTCCTGTCCGGAGCTGACTGTGATGCGGGTGCATGCATCTCCAATGCTGGCCGGTCTCCACCGAGGTTACTGCTATCTTTTTGTATTTTTCTGTTTTCTTCATTTTTTTGTGATTTTCTGGATGCTGGTGCTGCTCCCAAAATGCTTGCTGGCCCTGGTGTTGGCTGGCCTGACGATTCCCCGGCAGATGCAATATGCTTTCCTTTCGCCGTCGCCGATGGCTGGAGTGTCCTACCGCTCCTGAGAGTAACAACGTTAGATAAAAAACAATTAAATTCACCTGATTCGGGTCGGACACTGCCGGCTACCTGCTCCTTGCGTCGGAAATTGTTAGGATTAGCTTCGACCTGGGCTGGTATGACGGTTTTGGCTGCCGTCAGGTCGTCGATCTTCTGGTTCATCTCAGCCATGTTCTTCATCAACTGTTCCAAACAAGCCAGGGCCGGATTGGCAGGTACAATCTCAAAGGATTCCCCCAGCTGGGGTCTAGAATGCTGGTATTGCGGCTGAGATTGCGACTGGTATCCTTGCGTAAATTGTTGAGGAGGGGGGTTTGAGGAGTACTGCGACGGGTGTTGGTTGTATTGTGCAGCCGGTTGCTGGTGATATCCTTGTCCACGATATCCGGACTGCTGAGGCCCATGTTGGTAATTCTGCCTCCACGTGTTTCCATGTGAAGGAGGCTGGTACTGGTAGGGCTGCTGGAATGGTCTTCCACCCTGGTGTTGCTGCTGGAAGGGCCTGTTGCCCATGTTCTGACCCTGAGAGTGTCCCTGAGGACGGGTCAGCTGCGCTTCGTTGTTCCAGACGCCATTGATCTCCTGGATCAGCGGCGGGGGTGGAGAGAACTGCTCGGAGTAAGCGGGCTGGTGCTCGGGTTGATATACAACCATCTGTGTCTGAGGCTGCGGTTGCTGCTCCGGGACCTGCACGTAGTATACGTACTGGACTGGCTGGGGCTGCGGTGGAGTCGGCTGAGGATTTTGCTGCATTGTATGCTCCTTCTTCTCAGCGTTCGGCTCGGCAGAGGTGGACACAGCGTTGCACATGTTTGCATTCAGTGCTCGGACGAGCTGCTCCAGCTGCTGGGAAATCTGGTCGAGCTTCTCCAGACCTTGGGTCCTCTTCTCTATAACTGCCAGTTTTTCGAGGTCCTGCGACCTCTTCTCGATGATGTCCACTTTGGACAAGTGGCTCCCGATGATACTCAGGTTGGAGCTTTCATCTTTGTCCTCAGTGTGAGAAGCCATGTTAACCGGCTTGCTGATGGCGGTCGGTGGCTTCATGTAGACCCGGGACGAGGATTGGGCTGCTTCTCCCTCAGACATTTCTTCAAAGACATTCCACACGACATCCTCGTCCTTGTTAAAATGTGAACCGCCGCAAGCTGCATCCACGAGCTTTTGGCTCTCAAATGATAGCCCCCCAAAGAAGTGTTGCACGAGACTGGTCTTGGGTATTTCATGGTGGGGGCACTTCTCCTGGAGATCCTTGAATCTCTCCCACGCTTCATGGATCGTCTCGTGGGGCTGCTGGCAGAAACTGGAGATTCGGGCACGCATCTGGTTTAATCTCCCCAGAGGATAAAATTTATGGAGGAAAGCAGATTTCAGTTCCTCCCAGGTGGTGACGACCTTCCCGAGATGATCGACCCAGTAAAGGGCCTTGTCTTGAAGGCTGAAAGAGAATGCGGTCATCTTGATCACATCCAGGGGAACTCCGGGGTAGTGAGCAGTGGAGCAGATGCGGTTGAACTTCTTTAGGAAAATATATGGCTCCTCAGTGGTGTTCCCATGAAAAGTGGGAAGCAGTGACAGAAACTGTGGCTTCAGCTCGAAGTGAGCATGCATTCGTGGAATTTGAATCCACTCAGTGATGTGCCCTGCTCCTGGGTTGTATGTCTGCTTGAGTGTGGGCTTGGGCTGCGGTGGATCTTCTTCTGCTGCTTCATATTCGGGTCCCACTGAAAACTCATCATTGATTTCATGTTCATTGGGATCGTAGTTCGGATCATCCTCCCGTCGGCCGTCTCTCGCATCGGCCCTTCTTCTCAGATCATTCAGCATGTCCTGGAAGGCGGTCTGGGCCAGGGCTTGGTTAGTCAGCTGCTGCTGAATGGCTTGAATGGAAGCCAACAGTTGACTGTTAACCTCACCCTGCGTAGTGTATTGTCCTTCCGCTGCATTGTCTTCAGGCTCCTGCTGGGGCTGTGGTCCTTTCCCCCTTCCTCCTGCCATTTCTGTCTCTGCTTGGTTGACTGTCTCGAGCTCTAAGTCTGCACATGGTAGAATGCCTCGATCAATCTGAATTGCAGCACCAGATAGAGAGATGTGATCTGTGTCAAGGTCGGCACAGAACTTTGTTAAGGATGACGATGTGTAAGGAGTAAAATCAATGGCCATCCAGAACGGACAAAGTTCGGGACGAGAGTGGTCCCGGTTTATTGAAGCAGGCAGGGAGTCTGGAGGTCGGTTCATAGGGTTTGAACCGGTGCCTCGGGAATCGCCCTGAATTATTGGAGATGGCGAACGGATGGAACTGATGTGGGTGCCGACAGAGCCTCGACTAAACTGTCCATTCGCCGCCATCTTGAAGATCAAGAGGAAGATCGATGTGGAGGAAAGATACAGGGGTCAACAAGAAACAAATGGAATGTAAAACAGTAGAAGGCTCACAATGAGCGAGGGTCAACAGGGGGAACACAAAAGTGCGCAACGGCGCGATATTTTTGATCTTGACCTAAATGTGATTAGCAATCAAACACAAGACAAAGGAGTTCACCAACTCAACGCGTGAAGCCGTGAAGGTTCGGCTTTTATCTTTGTAATTTTTATCTTGACTTTAGGAAGTTATCTTTCAACGAGTCCTTAGAGCGCTACGCCTATAGGAGCGAGAGTACTGCCGGAAAAGTATTCCCGTACTTGTCCTCCCCCTGTGTAACCTGTAGTCTGCACTTTTTAAGGTCCTTGTAACCCTTCCTGGATCCCTACTCAGCCAAAGAAATAGAGAAAGGAAGCCAATAGGCGAAACCAATACTTCGGAACTCGCTCGCAACGGAATCACCCGTGAGCGTGCAAGAACCTACTCGGACGCAAGACGATGAGACAGACACCCCCGTGAAGGCGTGGCCTAGGCTCGATACTTCGGACGAGGTCGATGCTCTGCACAATAGAGAGTCACCAATGTTGACCAAGCCCTACTCGTCCACGTACGATAGAAGCGCCAATACTTCGGAAATCCAGGCGATACACAAGGCAGCCACAGACTGGGTTTTGGGCTCTAATCCTTACGAAGCACTCTGCTCACTTGGAAGGAGACCTTCCCATGCAACCTGAATACAAGTGAGGGTGTGACTCTCCCCAATCACTGAGTTCAATTACCAATTTTATTTAGGTCAAAGTTTTCTTAGCAGTCCCTTTTTTAATTTTTTTTTGTGTTATCGCTTCTTTTGAGTGATTTCAAACAAGCGCCTAACGTTTTTGTGTTTTCTTTATCCTACTTTGTCCAAAAACAGAGGGAGAATAGAGTCGGAAAAGCCAATGCAAGTCGGCACCAAGATGGAGATCTCACCTTTGTGCCTAAATGATGGATGCAAAGTAAGAAGACTTACAGCGAATCCCAGCTCTCTCCATGCGGGATGCAAAGCAGAATTTGTAAACCTAACTACATGCCGGTATGCAATGCGGAAATCGTCCTAAGATGGGCAATTGCTAGCGTGAAGAACCACAAGTTAATCACCAATCCTCGATCCTAAGAGTCCGGTCTAGACCCTCCCCTCCTCTTCTCGACACATCGAGTTCAGGAGTAGCGCTTTATGGGGAGAGCTCGCGGCGCGGCGGATCTAAGAAGATGAGTTAACTGTTTAATTAAACTAAGTCCAAAAACAGTCTATAGGTACATGCAAAGGTTATTAGTGTGTTTGGACCTAATCTAGACGATCAAGCAAAAGCCTAAATCTAAGGGCTCAATCCACAAAAGAAAGTGAAAATGAAATCAAAACCGGCAAATGACAGTCGGGAAAACGCGAAGAAAACAGCGGTGAGCCCCCGGGTGAACAAACACCCGGAAATTAGGCCCTAAGTGTTCAATTGTCCAAGTCCTGTATTATTACAATTAATCAAATCTCTCTCTCACAAAAAATGAAAAGCCGACTGTCTCTCTCTAGCTCTCCTGCTCTCTCCTGCCGGCTAGGATAGAATAGCCGGCTCCTCCTACCAAGGATGCACATGATCCCCTAGGCGATCCTCCTCGATCAGCGGTCCCTCGCAAGAAAACAAAAGAGATGTCAGACAGTTCAAAATAAATGATGCTCAAGAGATAAATAATCAAAAATGGCTAAGTAAATAAAAGACCCAGATGGTACTCTACAAGCCGATGCTCCCCGGCAACGGCGCCATTTGAAAAGCGAGAAATGCGAGAGCCGCTAAATAGCGGTCTGACAAGTCAGACTCACTGTCGCTGATGCGACTGCTCAACCTTCCTCGGTTTTCAACAATTACCCACACAATCAATCAGAGAATGAATAGCAATGATTAAAATTTATTATACCCTACTAAAGATGTACAATGGCAAGCAAGTAGGGGTCGAACTCAAGAAGCAAAGGTGTAGAGCATAGATAAAAAATCCAATCCCAAGTCTAACAAGCAACTTAGCCAATCTAGAATTTTTTTGTGGGTTTTTAATTTTACAAATTTTTTTATTTAATTTTTAATTTTCTAATTTTATATTTTGATTTTTGATTTTCTGATTTTTTTATATTTATTTTTTATATTTTTTTCTTTTTCTATATTGGAATATACAAGTAATGTAATAAAAGGCAAGCTAGAGTATTTATAAAAGTAGATAAAAATACTCAAAAATAAGCAAATAAACTCTTTTTGTCTTTTTATACTTTTTTACTGTTTTTGTGATTTTTGGGTACTTTTTAGAATGTTTTTGGTATTTTTAATTGTCAAAATAACGCAAACAGTGACTACAATGCAAGGCTGAAACTTAAAGAGGAGAAATAAAATAGAAAACAGTACCAAAAATGCTCCACTTTAATTTTCACTTAACGACAATGAAACAAAGAAAATTCAGGAAAAGAAAACACTATTTTTGGATTTTTTATGAATTTTATAAATTTTTATGAAGGTTTTTAGAGTTTTGCAATTTTTAGGAGTTTGGTTTTATATTTTTTAAGGATTTTTGGTCTGGAGCTAAGACAAACTAAAAGGCACAAAATACAATTTTTGGGGATTTTTCTGAGGGGTTTTGATATTTTTTTGGGGTTTTATCAGCTAAACAGTGCTGAAAAAGTAAGTTTTTGATTTTTGATAAATGTAAAAATTAAATCAAATCAAAAACTAAATTGATAGCGTTGAAATACACATGCTCAGAAGCTTAACCCTATTTTTGTGAAATTTTTGGACTTTAAGAAAATAGGTTAAATAAATACAACAAACATCCAACCCATACACAGGCCTGGCAGGGGTATACTTGGAATTACCAAAGTAACCAGGGCCTCAGATACAATTTCCACCAAAAAAATCACGCGCAGCTCACGTTACACACCATTCACAGGGGCATAAATGCAATTAAAGAAAACCGGCTGGGTATACATGCAATATTTCCAAAAACATATTATATATCTTACGCACAGGGACAAAATTGCAAATACGTAAAAATCCTGGGCCTAAAATGCTAAATACCCAAAAGTCACACGCCAACGTCACGTGAGGTGACGTGGCGTGGGCTGAAGTGCAAATAGTGATAGTGTGAGGGCCTGCGTGCAAATATTACAATGCTTTTTAAACTACAAATTAAAGTACTAGACGAGAAAGTAAATACAAAAAGGCGTGGGTTAAAAGTGCAAAATACCCACGGGGCTTGATCCAGCGGTCGATGGCGAGTCACTTGTCCACGTGGCGCCCATCCGACGGTGCATACCCCTTCGTTGCGGACGGCTGGGATTAGATCTTCAAGGCTTGATCGGACGGCGGAGAGGCGCAGGAGATCGGACGGCTGATGATGCGTCTGGAGCGGGCCTCTGATCCAACGGCAGGGGAAGGTTCACGAAGAACACTTCCCCGGCGAACTTCGGCTGGCGAATACGGCCGACACACGGCCTCTCCGACCCCAAGATCAAGGGCAAAACGATCCTGGGGCACGTCCGCGTCTGTAGGAGGTCTCAGGCGAGCCTGAGATGGCTTGAAGCGGCCGGACGGCGGAGGTGGCCTG